>BLKR01004468.1:0-108124 GCA_011170035.1 Teleogryllus occipitalis | reverse complement strand
CAGGGACTGTCGGTGCTTCTACAATACTTTGCGCAAAAAGTGGGCTGTTCCCAATAAAGCAATATCTTGTACTTCCCAATGTTGAATTACCTGGGGGTTGAACCAAGTTATTACTCAAATTTTGCGGAACAAATCCCAGAGCTCCGATAATTATCGGGACGACCTGTGTTTTTACGCCCCACATTCGGCTGAACTAGATTTCCAAACTCTTGTACTCGTATTTAAGATCTTCTCCTTGGTTATGTTTAAGCGCACGGCACAGCATCATACCGGGAGAGATAGCTCAGGCTAACACTAGTGCGTCAGCTAGGACGAATTCAGTCGCTGTCTGGAGGAGAATTCTAGCGGTCGGCTGCTTTGATCGGTAGTTTTCCGTGGTTTCTCCGATCAATTCCAGGCGAATGCCAGAGCAATACCCAAACGAACGGGACACGGAACGCGCGCGATCGTTCCTATTTCTCCCTTGTCCTTACATACGCGCACTTACACTAACATGCAGTACACTACCACACATGCCAGGAGACCGGTCGGGAGCTTAAAGCTTGTCCCGGCTGGGGCGGTGCTCCGCTGGTGGGAGATACCTGGTTGAGCGAAACACCGCTAGCCGAACTCGCCATCTAGCGGAGGAAGATCACAGATACCTCCCAATGAAAAAACAAGAACTACACTTACGGGATTAATGACCACAGTTGTTGATGCGCCCGGAATCACTAACAACCAATCAATCACAGCATCGTCTACAAGTCGACACGATTTTTTATCCAAATCCGTAACGATATCCTTTTTGTTTGCCGCTATCTTGCGATCAGTTTCAGAACTCGGATCGGCACTGTGATTTACGCCCCATATAAGGCGTATTTCGATTTCCAAACTTGTATTTAAGACGTTTGTCTGTTTCCTTGGTTACGGCGTCGTTCTATTCGCATGGCACAGCAACATCGCCAAGTAGACACGATTCTCTCTCCAAAGAAGTGATTATAATAGATCTTCTTATAATGTTTATATTAGTTGTCGGAAAAAGTCAAAAAAGGAATATGTGCTTGTAATGTGTTACCAATGTGCCATTCTCGAAAGTCTGTGTAACAAAAATGTACAAATCTTATATGCACATCGAGGGATTGGTTTCTTGGTAACTATTAGAAAGAATTCGACAATGCTTTGTGTCAGTTCCGAGTACACTTTTGAAAAGTTAAGTACTGAACGACAAAATTTGCAAGGAGTGCTAGAGGAGCAAAACACGTTACTTCAGTTATTAAATCATTGTAAGACTTTCGTTATTCAATGTATTTGAGACGTAGTTTAATGTACTTGTAACTCAGATTGTGTTTGGCCCCATCTACTTGGAAATCATTTTCACTGTGCGCGGGGAGGGCGCCGGCGCCGAGCCTTTTCAGGCGCGCAAAGAAAAAACGACAAGAGCGGCAATGGCGGCGGCGGCGGCGGCGGCGGCGGCGGCGGCGACGACGACGACGCCGGCGTCCTCTGGCGGATGGCAACCTGCACGCCGGTACTTTTCCACGGCGCGCCGACTGGTCAGGCCACTCAATAAAAAGCGGCACGAGCAAAACGAGGCCCGGCCGCGCGCCGCGCGTACACTCTCGTGCGCGGCAGCGGGGCCCCGTGCCCGCGCGGCGCCCGCGCTCTGGCTGTCGTAAAAATCTGTTTCGGTTGTGCAACGGCCTCTGCGTTAAACACGCGAATGAGGAAGCTTCTGGCGGCGTACTTTCGACCAAATATGGAAGTTCTGTGGGAACTTCAATTTGTTTAGTGTGGTTTGATGCTGTATTTTTGCTCGGTCGGAGACTCCATACACCCCAGAATGAATTTGCTAAGCAGTATAAGTCTCATATAACCTCTTGAACAATAGGACCAAAATGACTGTCTTTCTTACGTTTTAGAGGGAAGGTACGTGCAAATTGAGACAATGCTAAATCTACAATCTGATGATTAACTCATTTGAACTTGACTACTTGACCGCTGTAACTCAAAGAACATGGATTTGGAAACAAAAGAAGATAAGTGCAGTATAGTTCGTTTATCGGAGCAATTGCGACAATGATACCTAATATTTAAAATTTCTTAAAAGTCAGCTGAAAACCAAAGATCTACTACCACAGCAGGCCTCAGGGTGCCCTTGGTCTCCGCGCAGGTAAGACTATATAATTACGAAAACTCTATTTATGGAGTTGCTGTGATCTAACATTTCTTCAAACTGCCTGCCTCCAAAGAGGGTGACTGCATGTAAGAGTGACAAAATGGGCACGGGAAAAATTCTTCAGGGTCCAAAATTCGAGGATAATGATGTTCTAACATGTTAGGTAAACTTTGCCCTTGTAGTTAAAGTAAATTGTCGATATTTCGATTCGGAAATGGATAGTGATCAGCGACGTAGCGTGACAGAAGCGGGTAGGTAAACGTTGCATACAGGCACGAGTGTTTCAAAGTGGTGATCCCCAACTACATAATTTTCCCATCGTTAAGACCTTGAACCTTAAAAATATTTTGGCTGAATTACTCAAAACGTGCAGATAAGTATAACACGTTCAAGGTAAGTGCACCAATGACTGACGTATTAAGAAAATATTTTTGAATTTGACGTTGAGGAGCAACACAGAAAATTGCATGGTGTTAACATACGAGGTGTAATAGGAGAGAATTATACAAAAGGTTTCGAGGTTATAGTTTATGTTAGTTTATATTCTTTGATATGAGCTAGAGTAAAGGTAGTTTAATTAAGTAAAGTAGTTAAAGAAGACAAAGTCGCATATACATTGAACAAACCTATTTTCATTCACTTTCAAAATTTTCTCAAAAATTTATCCAAACTTGTTTTAAAAAAAATTGCTTCAATACTACAAAATACACTTATAAAGATGGAGCAGACTCAATTTTCCTTGAAACATCTAATTGCATGAGATAAAAACACTTGGACCCCCTCCTACAACTACATAATTCATTGTTCTTGAGAAAATTCCAGAAATATCTTGGGGATTCATGAAAAGTACCTGCAATCTTCTAGAGATCCGTTTCAAATTCCGACGGACTGCGACAGCTAGATCTATTGAGAAATATGTATGGTTGAGAACTAGTGTAATTCTCGGTCAGAAAGAGACGTTTGTCAGTGAAAATTTTGAAAGGGCCTCAATAAAACATTTATAGCGTCAATAACACATTTTATTTTCGTACATAATCCTATCCCCATCAATACCTGATACAAACATCAAATTGAATACATGGATACATATTACAATTTACAGGGATGTCAAACGGATGGACAATGTAGTCTACTCATATGTTATTAATATCTGTGTTATTGAGTAGGGATAGAAAAATGAAAAAATGTTCGTTTTACTTAGCAAACGTCAACACCTGTGCTGTCGGCATTCACTCGTTAAGTAGCTATTTTTTAAACATTAGAAATATATTTTGTTAATTTGTTTTACTTTTTTTCTTGAAACATGTGGTAGATATTTACCAAAAAATTGCGAAATAATGTAACATTTTAAATATACATTCTGTTTTCGCTAAATTAGGTTTTATTTTTGAAACTCTGTTGCTTGAAATTGTATCTGTACATATGTAATTTGTACGTAATATGTAATTTGCGAATACGAGGCAAAGAGTTAATGTCAGTTCCCGAAAAAATAACGAGCATTGAGTCCCATGTGACACATCATTTTATGAATTCGATTCCACCCTTGGAAGTTGTTCACTCGGTCTCTCCTAAAAACTCCAAAAAAATACGCCAAAAAAATCCTAAACAGCTAAAAGTGTTGAAAAAGATACGAAAATACCCTGAAAAATGCGGCCTAGTAGTCGAACCTTCCTTCAACGGCCTAAACATATATTTCAAAAATTGTCTGAAATTTTTATAAGGGGCCCCAGAAATGTAGTTGACATTTTACATTGCTCATGGCTGTGATTACTTGTTAGAGAAACCATGCTGCGAGTACTAATTTTATTTGTTCTCTTTAGTTTTCTTCACAAAGCTGCTCTTAAACGTAGAAAATGGCGAACTTCTATCTATAAGGACGTATTTCATTTGAAGCACTGCCTTTCAGTGTTCCCCTACATTGACGCACCTTGACTAAATGAAGGCAATTCTTCTACAAATTTCATATTAGTAAGTTGTGCATACCATAGAGAGGCATACCTCGCTTTGAACCGTTACATTAATGGCTTCATAATCATGTCAGTACTTTTCTAGGAAGCAATTACCAATATTGTTTCAATGATGATATACGATAGGTGTGTTAAATGCGATTTTGAGAGGCATTAAGAACATAATAAAATGGGAATCCATTCAAACACCCGATGCTGAAGTGTATAAAATATTTCAAAAGGCTGTTAGTCATAATAAAGCAATCACAACAAATGAATGTCTGACGTGTGCAGAAATTTTGCTGAGAATAATGAAGAAAACGTCAGCAACTAACTACATTTAAGTTTTCCTCTATACAGTCGTTCCTTTTTTATGATTGCTTTATTGTGATTGACAGTTTTTCGAACTGATATTTTACACGTTTCAACATCGTTTTTTTTAGTTTTTTTGTAAGTGTATTCCTGCCGACTGGTTTGCTTATTACAGATTAAACTGTTTATTGGTATATGTTTTTTTCAGACGTCGTAGTTTCCTAGATAATGACTGGCATTCAAATTAATGGTCGTTTCAAACATTTGGAATGCTACTAAATGTCTTGCTGATCTATTATCGCCACATTCTGTGGTTGTGAAGGTTTCAATGAACTTAACGGAATCGTATTTCAGCTACAGCTGAAACTGCGACTAGAGTCCCAAATTTGGCTAATATAGGTAGACGGTTAAATCGCAAATTAGCTAGATGGTTTGGATGAAAGTGAATAAATAACAATGAAAGGATCACTTAAGGCTTCATTCGACTAAAGTTGGCATTAGAAGCATGTCACTGGCAACACTGAGGTGATAATTCGAGTGTGAGACATCTTCTACGTTTGCAAGAAGTATTTTGGCATAAAAAGAGCAGAAAATTATGCTTTGCACAAGCTTGTAAATTGCCAAGACCGGGGCCTCGTCGCCAACTCAGAAATGTGTACTGAAGTCTCAGCTCACGTAAAAGTAGGTTAGATTAGATGGAATCGTGTAAATAAAAAGACCGACGCAGTGGAACACGAAATTACACACTTGTCTCTCTAGCCTTAGAAACTTCCCATCAACAGAGTTCTCTTTATAACGAATATCTGTTATTCCTCCTCACCGCAGCCATCTAGTGGCGAAAGTGGAGATACAGTAAAAGTAGTTGTGTAAATTTAATACTGTTTATTTATTTATTTATTTATTTATTTACGTCAAAAAACAGTTAAAAACTGCGTATGACGGGCTATGGGGAAAAGTGAATTGTGTGCACATTTTCAAAATTCTGTGATCCCTACACTAAATCATATACTACTTAAGTTTTGAATTTTGAAAGGGAGAAAAAAAAACAAAAAAACTCCCATGTAATAAAATCGATTTTCAAGGATAAATAAGCAATAAATTTTGAATTCTGAAAGAGAAAAAAAACAAAAAAACTCCCATGTAATAAAATCGATTTTCAATGATAAATAAGCAATAAATTTTGAATTTTGAAAGGGAGAAAAAAAAACAAAAAAACTCCCATGTAATAAAATCTATTTTCAAGGATAAATAAGCAATAAATTTTGGCTCTTATTACTTCCTGCCGCGACAACGTGGAAACGATAATTTAATAATTGTATTTCCCACTGAATTCTAGAAGACGTGCACAGAAAATGAAGTTACATTTATGTCCAGAAGCAAAACAAGGGGCCATCTCAGCATTTCCTCAATGGATCAGGGAAACTGGACGAAAAACCTGATCGAGATGGGGGTCATTGACCCGGAAGCTGTGTTACAATAGTTGTTACAGGTTGTTTATACTCATTTATACAGTCCAAATGGTAATTAATGCATTATGTATCATTGTTAAAATTAATGTTACTTTTCTTGTGATGCTCAGTATAGTCTCTAATTGTATAGAAACAGTTATGCAGCAGAAACGATTTCACTTGGGATTTAAACTTTTCTATTGAATTTAATCGTTTAATGTCATCTGGCAAAGTGTTGTAAAATAATGTACATGTATTGTATGTGAATTTTTGTAATGAGCTGTTGATACTGTCACCTGATGAATATGATTTCTACGTCGAGTGTTATAGTAATAGACTTCGGCATTTTCTGAAAATATATTCCCGCCCTTAAGCAAGTCATTTTTTACAAAAACCACTGATTCGTAAATAAAAGACACGGTAATGGTAGAATTCCTAGATTAATGAAGAGAGGCTTACATGAATCACGTGGGTGGGATTTGGTTATTATTCGTACAATTCGTTTTTGTAATCTAAAAGTCTGGGAGCTATAAGATGTATTTCCCCAGAATATTATGCCATATCTCAGGCGGGAATGAACATTCGCGAAGTATACACAACGAGCAGTATGAAGGCTGACTGAATTTGCAAGAATTCTGAACGCGTAGCATAATGAACTTAATTTTGTGTTCAATTCATTTAAATGGACGTTCCATTTAAGGTTTGACTGAATTGAGAGACCTAAAATTTTTGTTGCCTTAACATCAGTCAATGGTACACTGTTCATTTTCAATGGAGCACAGAATTGTTTATTTGAAATGGAAAACTGCATTAAAACCGTTTTCTTTTCGTTTACTATTAATTTGTTATTTCGGAACCAATTTGAAACATCTGATATTGTACTATTTACGGTTTCTTTATTGCAAAGGATGTTCGTATCATCCGCAAAGAGAACCGTTCTTCCGTTTCGAATCGTCGAGGGCATATCGTTTACGTAAAGTAGGAACAGAATAGGGCCTAAAATCGATCCTTGAGGAACTCCACATGCAACGGGCAAAGAGTCGGAAAGGTGCGTACGTAATGTTCCATCATTCCAGTAAGGTATTTCAACTTTCTGAGATCGTTGTTTAAGGTACGAACATAACCAATCTAGAGCAATACCACGGATTCCATATGAAGGTAATTTTGAAAGTAAAATGTCATGATCAATGATGTCAAAAGCTTTTGAGAGATCTAAAAATAATCCAATAGGTGCCTCGTTTTGATCTAATGATGAGGCGACATCTTTAAGAAAAGAAAATATAGCTGTTTCCGTTGATTTTGATTTTCTAAATCCATGTTGGCAATCTGAAAGCGCGTCGTGTTTAGTGAGAAAGGTTTCCATTCGTACGTAAAAAAGTCTCTCTAATATTTTTGAAAAAACTGATAGAAGAGAGATGGGCCGATAATTTTGAATTTCATTTTTGTTGCCTTTTTTGAAGAGCGGCTTAATTTTAGCTGTTTTGAAAATATCTGGAAACGTTCCAGTGCATAAAGATGCATTAAATATGTGAGTTAACGGGTGTATAATGGCATACGCACAAGTCTTTAATAAGTCTTTAATAAATATGTTTGTTGTATACAACATAAAAGTGAAGTTACATAGTTTCAAAACCACATTTTTTTATTTCCCATGTGCTAAAGAGTAAGCCGTGTACTCATCCAAAGTAACAATGACCAGGAGAGCAAAATTCATGCAGAGTCGTCTTACAACTAGCAAAATACCCGGCGTGGCCCGGGTTTTCTTTGTATCCAATCCTTGTGAAAGAGGGAAAGGATCAATTTCATATAAATCACAGTGTTTAAGATTATTATTTTCAATGCAATTGGTTCAAATTTTAATAAAATTCATTTTATTTTACAGTACATTGCTGTTATATTAAACTAGAGGTGCTATAGAATGGCACAGACTTTCTCGGAGCATTTTGTTCTAGTTTGCTTGGCGTGGAATGGCTTTAAGATCTTCCTCCATTGTTTGGCCATCTACCGTCACCGAAAGTACATTTTCTTGACGTTTTCTTAACGTTTCGTTAACTTAATAGTAGAGCTGAAATATTACTTCAAGAATATTAAAGATGAGTAAAATCTTATCTAAAATAGAAATTTTGAAGCCGTTTTTAAGAAAATGTCGATTAAGCATTACTGTAAATGCGAAATTTAAAGCTCTTTTTCACAGTAATCTATTTAGTTTTCAAAAAACTTCATTTGAAGTCCTATCAAGCACTTCCACCCACAAATGTAATAATGGATACAAATCGATGGAAATGTGCATATTAACGGTGTGAGAGATATTTAAAATTACATTTGTATAATTTTTTAAAAGCAAAAGAATACACGAAAATTAACTTTACGTCATATTAAACAGTGCAATTAGCACTATCCGCTGGAGAAATTTGAAGAAAGAATTTGGAGCCATTTTTGAGGAAATGGCGTTTGAGCGTTTCTGAAAATTCGTAATTTTGAGCTCATTTTTACAGAAAACTGTTAGTTTTCCAGAAACTTTGACATTATTTAAAACACATGTACTCATAAATCTAATAGTGTGAAGAAATCGCCTCTAAAGTAAATATTACCGATGTGAGAGACAAGTCAAAAAAGTACATTTTTGTAATTAAAAAAAAACAACAAAAGAATATAGCAATTGAATTGAATTGAATTTGCCTTATTTTACGTGGCGAGACTCAGGCCATGAGGCCTGCTCTTCCGTCTGACCACGCAAATTTCGTTACACTCCTTTCAACAAGAGAAAGAAGGTATTACTTGGGCGACGAAACAGGCGATTTGAATTTAGCTCAGAGGCATCATTTAGGCTTGAGGATCTTTTACATGCAGTAAATCTACTAGAATGGGACAGCCGGGCAATATGGCGTTCATGTCATCGGATAGGGTTGGTTGGGCACTAACCGTACCAAAAATGTATAGAAAAAAGTTGGTGCCGTTTTTTGAGAAAATCATGTTTTTGTAATTTTTTTAAATTGCTAATATTGCACGCTCTTTTGCACAAAAACTGAAGAAGAGCCTATAAAAATGTCATATCTATTCATACACTACTTTTTGTAGTATCGATGTCGGTTACTTTCACTTTTATTTTTGTAAGACATCTGTTCCTCCTCGTCACCGCAGGCATTTCATGTCGAAAGTGATGATACGATGAAAGTAGTCGTGTGTTTACAATATAGTATTGCTATACACTACATAAAAGTACAGTTACAAAGTTTCAAAACAACCATTTTATTTCCCAAAATGCAAAAGAGTAAACCGTATACGTAGCCAAAGTAACAATGACCAGGAGAGCAAAATTATGCAGAGTCCTCTTATGATACAGTAATCCACGAGTCAAATGGGAAAAATCAAAATACTGTGCCATCAGCATATTTTAGAATATCAAATAACTTCGCAGACCGACTACAGAATAATGAGTGGGGTGTGGGCGCCGTGACGGCTCTTTATCAGTTGGCCGCGAAGGGAGGGGCAGCCGCTGTTTTATTTGCCCCGTGGCGCCGTCGATTGCTTCTTGGTGAATTCGAGCGCGTCGAATACTATATATGCCAATGAAGTGAATATGATAAACAGGATGAATCATTTCGTGCGGCATACATTCAAAAAAGACACCAGCATGTTCATGTTAATCTTTGTAATAAATAATTCGTTTTCCATTTTGACCTCAGAAGCGTAGATTTCCGTAGAAATATTTTTGTAGTTTTTCAATTTCATTGCAACCTGTACGTCACGTAAACTTAATGCGCATCCCACGACTCGAAACGCACTTCCAAGAGTCGGAAGGTAATTATCATCATTTAGAAACAGAAAGTGCACAGTATTTCTCACGGCCGGCTGTCTGGCTAAGATTCTGACGACCTAAAATTGGGCGCCATCGCAAGGTCGCATTCGATGCAATGCTGTTGTTGTACGCCTCTCAATTCCGTCAATTCACAAATTTTCGTTTTTGTTCTTAGTATAAGAAAAACATTTTAGCAAAATTTAAAAGAATCATGAGCACTTCAACTCACTTTAAGCACATCTTTCTGGATGTTGCAGAAAAGGAGAAATCGTCATTAAACTGCTGGACAGAAGCATTTCCCAGCAAAATGACGCGGGAAACATTTTTTCGCCTAATGGAGAAGACGGGTTGTGGTTTTTTGTTTACCGCATGAAATGACTTACTCTAGTATTAACAATAATATTTTATTAACTCAAAATATACTCTACGATACGCATTACTACATAAGTTTCTCAAAATCAATAAATATTTTTTGAAGCATGTCATTTTGGCTGCTCGTTGTTTTTGTAGGTAGGGCAGTATTAATAGCTTTCTAGTGTTAAATAAATACGATTTACACCGGTATCCATCGGAATCTTAGACTACGGGCCTATTCCGTCGCCGAAGTCGTCCATGAGCGGCAGACAGAGCAGAAAGGAAAGTCAGGGCAAACATCCATGCCATAGGCCCTTAGCAAATCATTCCGTCTCAGCCTCCGAGTCCTAACTGAGAATGAAAGAAGTAAATCATCAGGAAGGTGGTGCTCTCGCGCACTTGTGCGACCGTTCGATTACAAATATTGGATAAACTCCAACTGCTAATGTGTTTGCTCTTTCACTTCTACCTTTATTTCTTTTTGAGATAAGTGGTCAAGATGTTACATACATCGTTTTTAACAAACCGTCCCAAGTTCTCTCCTGCATCCCGCTGAGCATATCAGCTTGAAGCAGTTATGTCATCGAAGGCAACGATTCTTTATCTTTGTTTATTTTTTTAGGGGAGGGGAATCACCTACGTCAGAGCTGTCTTGTATTTGCGTTCAAGTTATTAATATGCTGCAATTGACTCGTCACGGTCGTAAGTAGCTAAATTGCCTGAATGGGAGTTACAAGATCAGTTAGACGAGTCTGGAACAGATTCTTCCCCATTGATGAAGAACGATAAATGCGAATATAAACAGGACTTCTACTATTGCTCCAGACGTTTTGCTTTCCATTGCATCATCTTGTGGGAACTTTGTTTTGATCGCCCATCGCATCATCTCCCCTTGACATAAATTTCTCACGTCTGAGTTCAACCCTGAATGTCTTGCTTCGTTAAGATTGAACGGCGTCATGCACCTTTCATTCGCATATCGTATGGAATTTGTACTATTTTAATCCAAATCGCTCTTGCAGTGGGCATGTAATTGTTTGTTTTGTTTACAAATTCGTGAATCTAAATACATCTGTCAATAACTCTGCATTCTCAGAGAAGAAGAGGCGTTGCCAAAGAAACATCGAGGCGACTAAGTGACATAACTTCGGAAAATTTTAGATGGATTCTAAAATTTCATATCTTTAGTTATGGAGAGGATTATTTACGTAGCTTCTCCGTTCAGTTTATGAAACCTGCGTATATAGGATTCGAATAGCACATTTTTTTAGATCAGTATCTTAGAAAATATTTCCAAAAATGTTTCAAATGGTCGTGTACAGAGAGGAAAATCTCAGTGTGCTGCGTTTCCAATACAAAGAAGTAGGACTAATACCTACTATGGAAAAGCAAATCGGACATTGCATGTAGCATCATTTCGCGTGTTAGAACGTGGAGCTGTTTTGTCCTGCGTGGTTTCCACACCATTTGCAACGAGAAAATCGGCCTTACGGCAAACGATGCTCGTCGAAAAGCACGTTTTCATTGGCGATTTCCAGAGAGCTGGAAAATTGCCTGATCCGCGCGGATATATCCCCCTCGTTCGACCCGCCTGTGTTCGCATGGTTGGCCACTTGGGCGGCCTTCACGGCAACTGCTTCGTCCTGGGTGCAGCGCCGTGGCGGTGGCGGTCGCTTCCCCAGCACCGGCGCAGCTGCAGCCTCTGACGCTCCACACAGGGGCAGCTGCGCCTCGCGCCGCTTTTTCTTTCTCTCTTTCGCAAACGCGAAATTGAATAACTGATTCTAGCGATTCCCGTGCAAATTAGTCGTACGCATTTCGTTATATTTCTAATCGCGATTACAAATTTCTATCATTATCCGTGAATTTTTAATTCTGTACTAAGGATGGTAATTAGCGGAACGACTTCGCTCGCTCCACAACTCTGGCGTTCGTAGTTAGCAACTTTGCTACCGCATATTCTTGCAACAAAATTTTATTTGTTAATAACACTTTTAGGAGGGTGAAAAGACAAACTCACCCATGAGGATTAAAATGGCAGAACTAGTGAATTCTCAGCTCTCAAACGACACCTTTATCATACATGAACACAGGCGGCGGTTATCCAGATCTCAGATCTGTATTGTATTTATGTATTAAACAAGACCAACCAAGGTTCTCGTACGTCTGTACCTCTTTCGGGAAATCGATTGCTGGACATAACGTTTATATACATTCTATGATCTTCACATTTACCAAAAACTCATTGATCGACATACTTCAAAAACTTATCTTCTCTTTCACTAACAAGAATCACAAATTCTAATTCGCCATCGCATTCGAATTCGCATCGCCAAACGAAGAAACGATCTGTTTTCGACAGAACCATACGTTGATTAAATTTGATAACTTATTTTCTTCTGTGTACAGCCCCTGAAGGAGCGATGAGGTTCCAAAACATGTGTCTGATCAATTATTTACAAATTTATATTTATAATATACATTTATAAAATATATAAATATATTTTAAATAAACTTTGTATTTGATACATCATGGATCCTTAATTGTTCATTAGTAATTGAGTTTCAAAGGTTCTCAAAAGGAGTTATGTCCATATGAACTTAACTCGCTTGTGGCTATTGTTAAGCCAAAATTTTAAGACAAGGAAATTCATTGAACGACATTTCTTGTTAAAAAGTACTTCCTTACTGAACATTATTTCTGCATAATAACATTGACAATTATACTAGTAGACCAATACATCTCTGTGCGATGACCAATATATTGTTTCTATGAAAAGAAAGATGATCCAAAAAACGTTCCCTAAACAACCTTCTAAGACCTCGATTTACCGTGATTTTAATGTTGCCCTGAAAATGTATACTTCTCATCCTTTTACTTTCTCTCCCTTACTTCGTAGGAGAAAGCAATGTAATCGTGCGCCGGAAAACGGCGAACGAAACAGAAAATTTTTTATTGCCGGGCCCAGGTACCTAAACACGGATAAATCTTGTTCCTATCTACATATCTATATATAGGAAATTACTTCATCTAACACATTATGTAGTTAGAATCCATGTTTTGTGGGTACTTCAAACTGAAAACTCGATGGACGGTAAATCGTTCTGTCCGTCCATGGTCAACGTTAGTTCCTAAACCGTTCAGCCGGTTTTCTCGATAATTCATATTCTCCAATCCATTGAAATGAGGCCCTCAGAGTTTCAAACGGATTTTGGAGTTTCAAACCTCAACGTTTTAAAAATTTTCTCAAAAATGGTTCCAAATTTTAATTAAATTTTGTCTTCGGATAGCGTGATGGACGCTTAAAGGATTCATGCAGATCTCATTTTCGCTAAAATGCTTGATTTATTGAAAATTGCAACAAAAAATCGGCGTCTTCCTACAACTGCAATATTGAAAATAGATATTTGTGTTCCTTAATGAATTTTGTTCTTTACAGATCTTGAAATACACTGAGGCGACAAAAGTAATGGGATATTAATATGCAAATACACAGATGGTAGTAGTATCGCGTACAAGAGCTATAAAAGGGCAGTACATTGGCAGAGCTTTCATTTGTACTCAAGTGATTCATGTGAAAAGGTTTTTTACGTGGTTATGACCGCACGACTGTAATTAACAGTCTCTGAAAGCGGAATGGTAGTTGAAGCTAGAAGCATGGGATATTCCATTTCGGAAATCGTTCAATGTTCCGAGATCCCCAGTGTCAAAAGTGTGCCGAGAATACCTAATTTCAGGCATAACCTCTCACCATGAATAACGCAGTGGCCGACGGCCTTCATTTAATGATCGATAGCTGTAGCGTTTCTTCAGAGTTGCTCACAGACGAGCAACACTGCGTGAAATAACCGCAGAAATCGATGTGGGACGTACAACGAACGTATCCGTTAGGACAATGCGACGAAATTTGGCTTTCATGGGCAACTGAAGACCGTCTCGAGTGCCTCTGCTAACAGCACGCCATCGCCTGCAGCGCCCCTACTAGGTTCGCGACCATAATAATTGGACCGTAGACGACTGGAAAACCGTGGCTTGGGCAGATGAGTCCCGATCTCAGATGGTAAGGGCTGATGGTAGGGTTCGAGGGCGGCACAGACCCCACAAAGCCACGTACCCAAGTGAGCACTGTGCTAGTTACTGGTGTCTTCATAATGGTGTGGGGTGGTTTTACACGGAATAGACTGGGTCCTCTGGTCCAACTGAGCCAATCATTGACTGGAAATGGTAATGTTCAGCTGCTTGGAGACCATTTGCAGCCACTCGTGGACTTCATATTCCCAAACAGCGATGGATTTTTTATGGATGACAATGCGCCATGTTGGGCCATAATTGTTAGGGTTGGGTTGAAAAACATTCTGGACGATTCGAGCAATGATTTGGTCACCCAGATCGCCCCACATGAATCCCAACGAACATTTATGGACATAATTGAAAGGTCAGATGTTCACAAAATCCTGCACCGGCAACTCTTTGGCAAGTATGATCAGCTATAAAGGCAGTATGGGTCAATATTTCTGCAAGCGACTTCCATCGACATATTAAGTCCATGCCATGTCGAGTTGCTGCACTTCGCCGGGCAAAAGAAGGTCCGACACTACATCAGGTATCCCATGACTTTGTCACCTCATTCTTGTTCAATTTTCGATTGATTGGTTTGTTAGTGATTCCGGGCGCGTCAACAGCCTAAGGTCATTAGTCCCGTAAATGTAGTGCGTGTTTTATCGCCTGATGTGGCGATGGTCTACCCCTACTGGATGGCGAGATCCGGCGCCGACCTACATCGGCTTGCATGAATGTTCCCCATCAGGCGTATCCTATCTGCGGAGCACGCCCCAGCAGGGACAAACTCTAAGCTTCCGACTGGTCTCTCATCAAATGTAGTGTAGTACAAGTGAGTGTGTATTAAGGCATCTCAATGGCCAGTCTTGGCCAGATCCTTACAAAAATAATAAAATGCCTTTATCAAAAGTATCGAGAGAAATATCTTTGGCTCATTATTACACGAATAAAAATGGTTCGGTCAATCTTTTACCAGGAAAATCATTGCCATGTCATGTCATTCTGTGTCATTCTAAAATTGTCATGTCATTCTAAAATTCATTCGCTATCTTTGAATCTAAGGAGTACTGTGCCAGTGTTCATATATCTGAAGAAAGGTTCAGAAATAATAAGCAGAACGGCAAACCTACGCACGAAAAATAAACAAAACGCTAAATTTATTTATTTGTTATCTTTTATAAACTATTTTTATATTATTCGGTTCCGCTTTTGACATCAAAATGACCGTATGTCTAATTACAAACGTAGATGTCAAGATGTAAGTTTGTTTTAAAGTAAAGTAATATTCAAAATAGATTACGCGACTTTTATGTTTATTTTATTATGTTATAAAGTATAATTCATTATTTTAAATCAAAATGGATTTTATCTTAAAATAGCTTCAAAATAATATGATTACTACTTGTCACAACGTATCATCAATGTAGAAATAAAGCCTTTTTTTGCGAAAGTTTACAATTTTTTAAAAAATTGTTTGAGTTAAATCTAAAAGTTGAAATTTTTACTGAAGTTTGCTATCATAGCGGTCTACTATGTGTGAAATTTTCAGATTTTTATCTGGTCCCCAAACAGAGATATTACAGTTGAAAAGTTGGAAAAAATCGAAAATTTCAGTTTTTAAGAGGGTATAATTTTCAAGGGGTACGTTACTTACTAATGATATTTTACAAAAAGTAACTATACTGCTATGTGTGAAAGCACAGAAAAAAATAAGGCTGGTATTCTATTCCTTCTTTGAGTAATTACTCTCTGAATATCGAACTTGGATCATTTACGTTCCATAGTTTTAGTTGCAAATATTTCTTAAATCAAAACATAGAAGGTAGGTAAATAATATATCAGTTTGTAGGCTAGAGTATACTAAATCCAATGCTTTTTATTCTAGAATGATATAACAAACCAGAGCTGAATAATTTTGAAAAGAGTAAACGTTTACAAATGCGAAAAATGGCGCACGGCGTAAAACAAAAATGGCCGCCATTTATAAACCAGATGCAGTAAACCTAAATGAAAGATTTTTTGAGCAGCCAAAACATCAGGAAATGTATGTACAAAATATGAGTTTCTTTTTCAGATGGTCGAGCGACCAGTGCTGGACCACTTAAAATGGATTGACCCACTACACTGAGTAGTTTTGTGTGTAAGGAATAATAGATAATGGGTAATAGTGTGATACGGAAAGAAATAGTTAATTTGTATCTCACAATACAGGCAGGATTTTGTTTATATCTTACACACCTACTTTCTAGATTCATACTTTTTGCAATAATCTTGATGTTTGCCTAGGTAATTAAATCTCTTACTTTTAGGGCAAGTGCGGCGTGCTAAAAGTCCGATGTTTATCACTAGTGCTGAAAGTGAGACGATGCTTAAATGTTCAGATAAAACTGTGATCGTAACAAAGGAAACAAATCACATTCGACTGACCTCATCAGCTACTACTGAAATTAATGTAACATAATATATAATTAAGTGATTTATACATTAATCAAAATAAAATGAAATCCAGTAAGGCCGTCTAAATATTGTGTATGACACAAGTAATAAAAATGAAATTTATTTTTCTCCCAGGATTGGGCCATACTTATCGGCCTCGGTGTCGCAACTTTTCCTACTCGCAAAATAAAATGTCACTTTTATCAGAAGTCATATCGTAATGAACTATTTATGTTAGTAATGCATGCCATGTGTATGGTGATTAGTCGAATCGGAATGATTGATTCGAATGAACCCAAAAATAGATTGTCAGAACCTCTTTTCAGACAATTGTGAAAATTATGTCTGTTCTTTTCCTGTTTTTGTTTGTTTAATTCTGACTTATTTAATAGTCTTTTTTACGCAACACATATCCTGATTTCTATTTTGTTTTGGTTGGTTTTGGTTTTGTTCGCAAGCTGTTGTTATCCTTTGGAGGACGTTCTGATTTCGCATGCTATTACTTACATCTATTTTTGAGCAGCTAATTGTACAAGGTTACTGTCGGTAACCCGAATGCGGCCTACATACCTCGCATTTGTAGTGTTACGTAATGTGTCTCTATAAAAAGTGCTACACCACCACAACAAATAGTACTGAACACGCAAGTGAGTGGCTGTGTCCACAGAATGATACTTCTGACTAGAATTCCCAATTGATTACATGAACTTCAGGTTTGGTAAAACGATAGCTTACGATATTTTTTCCTATTCACCACCGCAACAGTTTGTGTGAAGACCTTCACTCAGCCAGTTATCTCTTCAGTTAAGAGGTATAAAGCATGACTCAGAATTAACGACATCAACTTCCAGACAAGAAGGGGATCAACCTATCAACATAATCATTTTTTGCCATTGAATATCTGGTAGGAATTCGTCAGAAAACAGTTGTGTTCGACAGATATGTGCTTTATATGCAACGTATTTTCGGTATATGCATCGAAATTTCCTGGGGGAAAGTGAATACATCTTTTTCCGATATGTGTGTGTGTGTTGACCTAATGTCTGTCTGCTATTAAATTTGTTAGTTGAGTAAATTGGTTCCAAAACTTTTTTATAGACAGTCAAACAATTTATTGAAAACACAGCAATAATCGTTTTTACATTCCACTTAGTATTTATTACAAAACAAGGTCGATGTGCCTTCACTATCAGGCCTCTACAGTTTGTAAACTAGATAAACAGGAAAATACAGCAATTACTAAAAACAATTAATATACACACAGTTACATCGAGAGAAAATTAATCGTCTTTAACATTATAATCACGAGTTCAAATTTTAGATTTTCATGAATACACACGTGTCATATTTTGATGAAAGAAACAATAAAATTATCAAAATAGTTCTTGATAACATGTTAAGCAGGACTAATTTCTTTATAAAATTAACAATCTCATTACAACAAATTTGACTTGTTTATAAATTGTAATTTTAAATACCTAAGTTTAAAATAAGCTTAAATTGTAAATTAAAAGAATAATTATGAAGCAAGGGAAGGGCCCAGCAAGAGAACAACAGATTCACATAAAAGTTGAACAGATTGGGTATTGATGTTATAATATGACATCTGAGTGTCTTTAGTCGAGAACCTGAACTTCTTACTGCGGAGAAAATACGGACATAACTGGTTGAGGGTTTCATGATTTACAGGAGGAGTAAGGATGGAAGGGAGGGATGGGGAAGGGTGGGAATGGTAGGGGTAGTTTTATCAGAAACACTGGAGGGACGACTCCTAAGGAAATACGGACAAGAAGAACTACTTATAGGATTTGTAAGTTATGTTGGAGGGACTTGGAAATTTGTTAGGGATTGACAATTACTAATTTGAATATCAGTATTCAGAGTGTCTTGTTGAGTGAGATTACAGTCATGTTGCATTGTCTCAGAATCAGAGAGTTCTTCAAGACATTGTTTGTTCCGTTTAATCAATTGTACTAATATGGAATCATAATTCGTTGCAAACATATTACATTCGAGGTTTCAATTCATGGAAGAATTGATCTTGATAAATAAATATTCGAGAACTAGTCTGGCATTAAAGTTTGGATTGCCGGATTTTGAAAATGTGTGTTTTGAAAATAATATGGCCCTGGTTTATTCTATGAGCGGTTAGGGAGTTTTGCCTCTCAAAGGGTAATTTAATGTTATTTTGATGTTCTTTCAGCCTATCACCTAGCCTCCTATGAGTCTGTTCTATATATGATAGGTTACACTGGCAACATTTTATAGAATATACAGTATTGCCTTTTTTCAATTTTGGGACCGAATCTTTGAGATGACGAATAACATTTGACCTATTTAGAATAGTTTTAACAAAAAGCACATTACTGAAATTATTATCAATTAGTCTCTTTATTTGGTTATTAGTCATGAGAACGAAAGGTAATGTAAACATAATCTTATATGAAATTGGAAGAAAGGCTTGTGGATAAGCCATTGTACTGTTTTGGAACAAGCAAGATTTTCATAAGATCTGATTTAATTTCTGACAGACCAATTTGGAAATATGCCGGCAGCGCTAGCCGAATTCGTTTACTACGCTCCGTGAAGTCACGGAGGTTAAGTGAATTCGAGCCTTCGCGTGATCCTGTTTGGGTGGCCGTCTAGGAACCTCGGGATCTAAAGGCGCTGAGCCCCTGGCCGAAGAGATAAAAGGCACAGACCGCGACGTGACGAGACTTGACTAATACAGTAATTACTCAGTAACGGAGGATTACCCCAGGAAAGCGCTCAACGCCCAACAAGGGTTAATACGCTTTGCGTCAACAACGACGCAACAAATTTTTTAAAAATGAAGTGAATGAGATAAGCATTCCTAATAAATAGTAAAAATATTTTGTCAAGATTAACTGGATAGAAGATACTATCTGATATACCAAATGCCCTTTCAATAAGAGTTTTGACTACAGCAATTTTCATAGTGGTGGGATCATTCGAGTAAAAGTTTAGAATGATCCCAGCATATGTAGGTTTGGAATACCTGTTAGTAAGACAAGTAGAAAATCTAAAAATAGTAAAATAAAAATAAAAAAAAATTAACGTGTAGTCTACTTCCTATTCCAAAGTAAAATTTAAATCATGGTGATAATAATTGAATTTTTCAAAGACAATGTGAACTTGATCATGTTGGACAATTAACAAACAATCGCTTACATAACGAGTGAAGAACTTTACATTTAATTGAGAGAGAACATGAGTTTCTAATCTTCTCATTGTTAGTTCACATAGGATGCAGCGTAACACTCCACCTATTAGATATCCATCTCTTTGAAAATAAATTTTGCCATTAAATGTAAGGGTTATATTATTTAGAATTAACCTTATTGCCAACAAATTTCTTTTTGGGTTTCCTAGTTGTGTCTAACTTCCAATGTTAAAACCTCCTCTAGAGTTGACATTAATTCATGTGGCACGGAGGGGTACATTTTTACTATATCCAATATAATCAGTACGTCTTGAGGAGTTACATATAGAAGTCTTAATCTACCCACTACGTCGAGACTATTTCTTGCATTAAGTTGGTAATCAATTTTTAAGAAAGTTATGTAAACCATTTAGAAATTTAGAAAGTTTGCAGTCAGGTGAAGATAAACTAGACACCACCGGTCCGAAAGGGATTCCTTGCTTATGAACCTTGGCGAAACCATAAGATTTGGCAATCCAGGTACCGTATTGGACATTTTACCTTGTCCAATATACTTTTGCTAGAATTGTTCAGGAGTTATTTTGCAAGAAAACGTTGGAACGCCGAGACATGTTAGTTTGAAATTCTCAGAATAACTTCTCATTGCTGAATGGTACTTCTGCCTGAATGGAACGGAGTTTTGAATTGTCGAATTTGTGTTGATGAATTAGCTTTAAGTACATTAAATTTTCATTGTGCGCTCAGCTTGTCCCGGCTGGGGCGGTTTCCTGCTGGTGAGAGAGAGTCCTGGTTAGGGGGAAACCCCGCTAGCCGATGGTAGGTCGGCGCCGGATCTCGCCATCCAGCGGGTGAAGATCACTCCGAGGGAAAAACATGCACTTCACTTACGGGACTAATGACCTAAGCTGTTGACGCGCCCGGAATCACTAACCAACCAACCATAGCACGCTCAGAATTTTACAAGTGACGTCTGAGATGTATTAACATGGACAGAAATTACGGTATTAAAATTTTACTTAGCCATTACAGCTATGCGAAAGTGCGTGCTTCTTGTGGCGCCACTAGTTACCTTTTTGAATTACGCGTTGCCTTCGGAAGTAATTGAGTACTAGCTTAATGTCGAGATCCTGGTCGACGTTTCGATCTAATCTTATTTCGCCGCTCCTTTTGCTTGGTTTCTAGCGGTTCCTACAGCAATTTGACGTGTAATGTTAATGAGCTATTGTGATGTAATATTAGTATAGGGAGCTTGTGTTATCTCAATTCTCAAGAAATTGAAAAATATGTCGTGCTTGTACTCCTCAGAACACGCAGTCTGAAATGAGAAGCTAGGCTTTTGTCGTAGGCGTGTGCACAGATCGTTGCAGGGGGCCGTGGTCACCTGAACATTTCCAAAGCCCCTTAACCTTACGTAATAAACCATTTTATTTCCATAAATATGTTCAATACCGGTTTTTTCTCTTAACCTGACAATTTCAGAAATGATTATATATTTGGTCGAAGGGGCTCTACAGGCCGTCTGTCATCCATGTAAATTGTTCAGCATACAATAGATTAAATTTATTTATTGAAGGTTCGAGTGTGAAACATGGTAACCCACATGAACACGTTTGCGAAATATAAGCAAGTGAACATTTGGTGGAAGGGGTTTTAACGGGGTACACAAAGATAACAGCCGGAGGACAACTATGCGCCATAATTTTGACTGACAATAAAAGCGCATGGACAGTATATGGAAGCGTACGAAAAGTTTAATATCACAAAAACTATAACGTTGAGGGTTACCATCTTTTACTCCCGAGCCCTTCAATCCTGTATCATAAAACTTGTAATTACTTTCTCTTTGCAATGCCTTTTATTTCTTTAGTAGTAAAATGTGCCATTTGTAAATTTCAAAATAAAGCAAAGGGGGCTCAGAAGTGTAACTGCCCCGCTCTCTTGTGTTGGGCTGCTGTTGGCGAGTGTAGTGGAGGGCACGCGGGCCAGCGCACGTGCGGTCGCCGTCGCCGTTGGCGACGCCGGCGTCGCGACGCCAGCTGCGCGCCGACCGCGCTGACCTTGGTCGCCGATGGACAGCGCGACCGCAGGGGGGCAAATAACGGGAAAATCGATAATTGGCCAGGCCGTCGGTGGAGCAAGCGAACCCCCATGGGCCGAGCCTCCGCCGCTGCGACGCAGCCGGTGCCATAGCAACGCTCCCTGCGGCCGCGTCAAGGGCGGCGGTGGGCGCCGTTATTTCGGGGGCTGTCGATCTGCCACGCCCCCGCGCGCCGCCCGGCGGCCAGCGGCCCACTGGGTGTCCTGGAGGCGGGCGTTTAATCTCCAGGGCCCAGTGCAGGGGCCTTACTCTCCGGGTTTAATCTTGTATTTGCATCTGAGGCGTAACAGGCAGATTCCAATACTTTTAACAAACTTAAAATAATATTTATCTCGTAAATTTTAACAAATTATTCCAGGTGTCAATAAAGCTTGCAGTCATGTTCCGTGCTTTCAACCATGAGCTCGTATTTTGAAGATTAGTAGAAGCCCTTAGGATTCCAGTCTGAAATGAAGTCGTGTACTTCCACGGCCACCGCGTCTGTTCCATTGCGAGGTCGGCATACCACTGCGCACTCGACTAGTCGGTGTAGTTATGCAGGGGTAGTACCGTTCGAGACTGAGAGGGGTAAAAAGAAAGTAAAACTATTGCTGTAGAATTCGCCAAAGAGTATGGCATTTTAGATGAAGGGAACAGAGGTACTGGAAAATGAATCATGATTTCAAGGTTTTACTTGTAATATCGATTGATGAATTTACTAAGATGATTTTTGTTAAACCACCTGTACTAAATAAAAAATCATTTTATTCAATTCCATCTAACACCGAAGTATAATAATAATAATAATAATAATAATAATAATAATAATAATAATAATAATAATAATATATTGTAACGCTCAAATCGATTTATTTTTCAACACCTGCAAATTTGTAAGCCCTTTGGCGACTCCAGCGGCAAAACTTTTCATTGAAGTTATGCCTTTTCCCGTTCAACTCGAGTGCTCTCGTTGGTATGCCGATCTGGCTGATGATATGCCTACTTTCTCGTATACGTACGTATATTTTATTTAGTATTTATTTACCTTTTATCCAACCGACAGCCTGTTGTCCTTTACGTCCCTATGGGGCGCATATTCCACCACACACTAGACGCCAATACACTTGCGGGCTCCTTTGATCTGGGGTATGTTGGCCCTCCGCGACAACACATACGCGACAGACAACAAACAAACATGTTCAAGGCGGGGCTCGAAGCCGTGACCCTTCCGACCGATGCGCTGAACCGGCATACGCTCTTAGCCACCTCGGCCATCCAGTTCGGCCAAATGGAGTGATATACTTAGTATAGAGAAATTTATGTCATGCTGCGGAAAATCGATTTCGAGATTTCAAATGACGTTTTGGGATCCCCTGATACCGAAAAAGTTACGTTTTTTTAACGTCCGCCCATACGTTCGTCCGTCTGTGAAAAACACTAGCGCCTAAACTATTCATAGGATTTTCCCCAAAACTGATATTCCCCGATCGATTTGGCTCGACTCGAGGCTCTGCGTTTTTTAAATTTTGGGGGTACGTTACATGATACCCATGCAATATTTTTGAAATTTTCTCAAAAATGGCTCCAATTTTTTTTCTTATGCTTTTTTGTTTGTTTTTGACACTTATAAAGATCGCATATATCCGTTTTCAATGTTAACTCTGAATTTCCGAAAATTGCAAAAATCTGAAATTTTTTCAGCGTTTCCCTACAACTACAAAATTGTAAATAGATATTTTTCCTTCAAATAAAATTTCTTCTCTCTCTCTCTCTCTCTCTCTCTCTCTCTCTCTCTCTCTCTCTCTCTCTCTCTCTCTCTCTCTTTATATATATATATATATATATATATATATATATATATATATATATATATTCCGACAATTTATTCACTTTGTGATATAACCCGCTTCGCTGTGCTTCTCGGTTGAATAAGCAGAATGTTGTGCGTGGAATGTCCTTGATATCCCTATGATCACGTTCTTGCTTAAAAATGTTCCGGAATGTTCTCTACGATTTAGTATATAATAGGGTTTAGTAGTTTCCATAAAATCAGTAGGTGGTCGCGACTTTCTCTAGTTGTGCTTCGTATGAAACACCTATCTATCTTCAGCTACGTATTGAAAATTCCTGCCATCTACAGAGCTATCCTAAAATACAACCCCTCGAAACACGGAGTCTATTTAAATTTAAATTTCCAACTACATTAATAAAAATTACAATTATAATTCACTACTAATATTTGCGCCATACCAAGCTATCAGACTAATAATATGTTTCCGCCTCACTATCATTTAAATAAGACCCCAGTCTATGCTGATAAACTATTCGCGCCTCACTTATTCCTTACGTGTGTACTCTTCAATATCCTTCGAGAGACTGATTCTTTGCGTCTTCTTTCATGAACACGGCTTTCAGTGCCCTCTTCACACCTTTTGCATGTAATATGTTTGGGGCCGCGCCTCCTCACCTGAACAGCATTATGACACCAAGCATGTAATACTTCGCTTTGTCAATCGGTTGTCCTAACAACGCGTATTCTTTGACGTTCGAGCTTGCATACAATATTATTACTAACGCTTGATGCCGATTTTGGCATTGAAATTAAACCCGGGGTTCTTGGCTTATCACACTTTCTTTAATATTTTAGTTATAGGAAGACGACAAAAAATTTTGAACTTATGCAATTTTTGAATAGTTAGAGTTTTCAACGAACACGAGACCAGCACCATTCTCTTAAATGTCCTTCACACTATCTAATAGCAAAGTGTAATTAAAAACGTTAGATTTTTTTGAAAAGTTTTAAAATGACCCAGTGGTTTCAGGTAAGTACCCCCCAAAATTCAATTTTCGGTTTCAAATTCAAGGGGTCTTGACATCAACTAGATCGATAACGAAATTTCAATTTTGGAGAAAATCGGCTGAACGATTTAGCTGCTAGCGTTCACATACAGACAATGAATTCTTGGCTGTCCGGGATTAGCCGCGTCATGGTCGATGGAGCTAACGTTTCGGCCATCTTGCTGTGGCCTTCTTCAGAGCTATACTGCTACCGAGATTTTTTTCTATTTCCCCTCGCCAGTTGCCCTGGCAAGGCGGGAATTTATTCAATGATTGGGGTACAATATTGCTCCAACCGTGAGGTTTGTGGAGCTTCGTGAGGGTTATATCTTAAATAAACTAAATTAACCTAATCTTAAACTAACTAAAACTAAACATGGCCTCTTTGGGCTACTTTGTTTTATTTAAACATGTTAGTGATTAAAATGAAAATAAGTTCTTTATATTGTTCTCGTTTCTTCTTTTTTTTTCATTCACTCACTCATTCATTCACTCACTCATTCATTCACTCACTCATTCATACTACCGAGAGGCTAGCGTGTCGCAATATATTGGGCGGGTGCGCGAACCGATTGGCCGCAGCGGCGACCAATGGGAGAAGGGCAGGCGACCCGCGATTGGCGGAGAGGGATAGGAGCGATAACGGGAGACCAGATAATGTGGGGGGAGGGAGGGAGGGCGGAAAGAGAAGAGGATAGAGAACTAAACAGAATGCATATCTGAAAAATGAATCTGCGTCGCCGGGGACGGGAGAAAAGCCGAAAGAAAGCGGGTCAAAAAAGCGGCCACGTCATTGGCCGTCCGCGGGGGGGTGTCTCCGCGGGGCGCTACCGCATTGGCTAGGAGCGGCGGCCCGTCACCAGGTGTTGCTGAGGCGGAGCCCATCGTCTCTGTTGAGGTTTGCGGGCCTCCTAGGGATTTCTAGAGCCTCCTTGATCAAATGAGGCCACCACCGGTCTTCTGTTATTATTGTGCGGGTTTCGTGGTAGTTGACGAGATGACCCGTTTCGGCGGCGTGTTGAGCTAAGGCGGACTTCTGGATATTTTGAAGCCTGTCATGTCGCATGTGTTCCCGCATCCGCTCTTCTACCGTGCGCCCGGTTTGGCCAATGTAAACAAGCCCACAAGTGCAGGGGATTTCATACACGCCTGCATCTTGAAGAGGGTCCGGGCGGTCCTTCACCTGGACCAGGCTCCCCCCGATTTTGTTGCGGGCATGAAACACGGGGCGGATATCGGCTCTGCGCAGCAGTCTATCAATCTTGTCCGTGACACCTTTGATGTAAGGTAGACGAGCTGTCTTGCGGGGCGGACTGGAGGGCTCGTTCCGTTCCCTCGGTGTTGAAGAGTCGACCCTCGATAGAGCATGATGCACGGCGGAACTGCTGTATCCATTAGCCAGGAAGGTCTCTCTGAGTAGTGCCTTTTCTGACTCAATGCTGTTGAGGTCGCATATCAGGGAGGCATGGTGGGTGAGGGTGGAAACGACACCCCGTTTCGTGGCAGGGTGGTGGTGTGAGTCGGCATGTAGGTAGTGGTTGGTGTGGGTAGGTTTCCGGTAGACAGTGTGGCCGAGTGTACCATCAGGGCGCCTGGTTACTAGAACATCCAGAAAAGGGAGTTGTCCGTTCTGTTCTGTTTCCATGGTAAACTTGATGCGCGGGTAGATGTTGTTGAAGTGCGCAAGGAAGATTCCAAGGGAAACCGTGCCATGGGGCCAGATGACGAATGTGTCATCGACGTAACGCAGCCATAGCGACGGTTTGAGGGGGCGCGTTTTCTAAGGCCTGTTCTTCAAAGGCTCCCATGAACAGATTAGCTACAACTGGAGATAACGGCGAGCCCATAGCGGTGCCTTCTGTCTGGGCGTAGTATTCCTGCCTGTATTGGAAAAAGGTTGTTGTTGTTAGGCAGATCTCCGTGAGTTTGGCCCACTCCCTCGGAAGATGATGTAGAAGAAGGTTGTCCTCCACGATCTTGATCGCGCCACTGACGGGAACCATGGTGAAGAGGGAGGTGACGTCGAAGCTAACCAGGATATCATCAAGCCCAATTCTGGTGGAGCGGATGAGTTCGATGAAATGTTTAGAGTTGAGGACGGAGGACGGCATATGGTCTGTGAGCGGTTTCAGTTTTTTGGCCAAGAAGCGAGCCAAGTGTTGGGTAGGCGAGTTGATGGCACTCACAATTGGGCGGAGGGGAGCTTCGGGTTTGCGGATTTTGGGTAGGCCATAGATGCGGGGTATGCGGTGGTTGTTGGCGAACTTACAGACAGACTCTACATACAGACAGTTCAGGCAGACGTTTTACCAACATTCGATTTTTCGGTATCAAGGACCCACAAAACGGATTTGGCCACACCACGTGTTAGAGGATTTGTTTTTATTTAACAAATGGATTTATCAACTTCTTCGTTACGAGTGCCTTGTAATAAGAAATTTTCTGCCGAAAATTCGCCGTTTTTTCGCGTGCCATTATACAACTTTCTCACTACTATGTAAGCAGTAGCGAGAAAGTAAAAATAAACAAAATAAAAACATAAATATTATCAGATTTCGATTAATCCGTTCATTCTCTGTTTATAAACACACACATTCTCTGATTAATGCATTCATGTATGACCATGTTCCCGTTTTTATTCTTTCTTATTATTTAATCTTAACTTAAAACTAACAACAAAAGTTAATCTTCATTCATATGAAATCAATATTTATAGTCAGTCACTTCCCTTTTCGCTCCACGGCAAACTTGAACTAGGATGTTGCTGCATTCATATCCTACCATATACTATGCTACGCCATATTGCAGCTGGATCTCGTTCTGCTCGTATGTCCAATTCTAAATAACCTTTTGAAATTTATTTAAAATTTAGTCCACAGAATAGTGCCATCTACATACTCTCAAAATAAGCTTTTTTGACTGTTAGAAAAAAAGCACGTTTCCGCAAACTACACTGAAAGCGGTTTCCTTTTCTGATAGACATCTAGGAGTGGTCGATGTTTAAGTGATTGCCATTAGTAGCCGAAAACGTGAGTACTAGTATATTCTTTATAAAGTAAGCAACTTATAAATCTAAAAATAAAATTTTGTTTGAACTGTTGTGGAATATCGCGGACAGAGGGTGGCCTGTAACTGGCCATGAACGTATGTGTTCTGTCCGAAAGGAAACCTACCCAACTTACTCGGCCGCAGAATTGTGAATGAATCGAGCCCCTTTGAGCACGTGTCAAGTGTGAGGGGTGCGCTGTCCTTCGGAGCGGACTGTACGTGCACGTGCGTGGAGATGGGTGTCGCGTGCGTGGGCGCCCTGAGTGGAGCCCACGCAATCCAGTGGCCCGTGCATGAGGCAACGTGCTCTGAATGGGCTCCCTGCTTTGCCCATCGCCCGCGGGGACTCGGGCTATTTTTACGCTGTCCGCGGGGGGCGGGGCGGGTAGGCGCGCCCGCGATTGCGGCAACGAAACGATGGTGGCGGGCGAGGTAGTGGAAGGATGGATTGGTAACACAGAACGAATGCTGCTGGCGGCATTAGCGGTCAGAAACGCAGGGTTACGAGTGTAATTCGGTGACATCGGCGGCGGTAGCGCTGCTGGTGCTGGCAACTGGAGTCGGCGGCAGTGGCGGTGGCAGCAAACAGCGATCGCGTTTCTCCGATGGAATGCGCGGTGGGCCGCGCCAGCGTCTGGCGGGGCGAAACCGCGCCTCTGCCCCGGGCGGCGGCGGCGGCGGCGGCGGCGGCGGCGGCGGCGGCGGCCGCAGAGGCGGCGGCGGCGGCGGCGGAGGCGGCGGCGGAGGCGGCGGCGGCGGCGGCCGCGGAGGCGGCGGCGGCGGCGGCCGCGGAGGCGGAGGCGGCGGTGGCGGCGGCGGTGGCGGCGGCGGTGGCGGCGGCGCGCTCCTTTCGCTCCGCGCGCGGAGCCGCGCACGTCTTCACTGCGGAAAGCGCAGGGCGATGCCCCCCCCCCCCCCTCCCCGCGGCGTCGAACCAGCGCGCCGACGGCCCAAGACCACGGTTCCATCCTCTAGCAGACCGTTCTGGGCGTTGGAAACCGCGTGCAACGGGTGATTGATGACTGGACCTAATCGGCTCAGAAGCTCTGTTTCCTTCCCGAATGTTTCGTTAATTGGTCATTGATCTCTCAAGAATGTATATTCAAATTGGATTATTTAGTTCTTGTAACCAAAAGAAATGTATTTTGTCAAAATTCGTACAGCGTTTTCATATGTGTATAAGACATAAGGACTGTCTTCCATTTTCATCAGTCAGGATTTTTCTTCCCAGATCAAAGAATGTCAAATGTCAATTACTTTTGCCTTTGTGAAAGGAATTACGGGAGTGATTAACGGTTCATCACGGACAAACCTAGCTTCACAAATCGCTCATAAATTGCAGGAAAACGTTATACAAATCGTACACACTTCTGTGTTTCTTCTTGTGTTTCCTCTGCGATGTGTTCGTTATATGCACATGGAAAAGTTTCTCAAAAGTGTTCGTTCTGTTTGTTCGCTATCTGAAATATTCGTTAACAGATCGCCCACTGCTTTATACAGCTGTATCGCCGCCTGGCGTCTTCAGCAGACTGATTCAAAAATGTAATAATGCATATTTGTAAACTGACAGGAAACAATTCAAGTCCAAAAAGTGAAATTCTGAAGAAGAGCAAAAGATTGAATTTTATTGATTCCAGAATTTACGTTGTTAATAATTTTACAATATTTAAGTCTCATGTTATCTGAATTGCCTTATCTCATAGTATCCCACTATGTCATATTATCTGCATTGCATCACGGAATTATTATAATTAATAGGCAAAGCATAACACGAAAACATGTTTTCCAGTGTGGGAAAGCTTTTTTCCATGGAGTTCATCTGAGCCAACGGTTAGTCTTCATTATAAGAGAATCATATCATTAACCCCTTTTCCTTAGTAACAATATTTACATTTCGTTATTACTGTATCAATTATATAATAAATTAAACACACATTTCCCAATCAGCAGCAGCAGCAGCTATTACGTGCGTAAACTTGCAAGTTGTTGCTAGTACCGTATCCCAGAATGTCTCAAACTTCTAGATCAGGCAGGCAACGATGATGATTTTTCCCGAAGAGCATAAGGTGGGAAATTTCGTTTAACGAAGTTACATATGTGGCATTCGTCGCTGGTTAGTGGGCAACCCAGCATGCGTTCGTGTTTGGCATGTCACTTTTGAAACAAAGAGATTTTGTACACCCGCCAGACACCAAATCATGATGGGTTGCCTACCAAACAAGGGCAAATGACATCTGTAGCTTAATTTTATGAAATTCCCCATCACAGGTTCATTGAAAAAATTGCTTATCTGCATCCTTACAGGCCCTCGAAATTTGTAATATTTGCCATGGACACCCGTTGACGGTGAGGGGTCTTTTGAAACGACTTTTGGCGCGTACGTAAAAGACATCGAACGAATGATCTTTGAACAACGAGGATGTATGGGACTGGTATCCGTTGCATATCATACCTGATAAATGGCGACGGCGGAAACCCCGATCTGAAAAGTGGTTTTTGTATCATTTCTCATAAATTGTTCACAATTCTTTTTGATATAATACCAGTATTAATACCTTTCCTTCGGCAAATAACGGGAAATATTTGCATATATTTGTAATCGTTTTGTTTGTGTAGTGCTTTTTGGCTCATCCACTCGGTAACATTTTAAGTGATGAGCCATCGATCAAACATTAGGTTAATACAGAAGACATTTCTATAAATACTGGAATGTTAAAGAATAAATGCATTTTCAATGCACATACAGCATCTTATTGAATTACTAAATTTACATCATGAATATTTACAGTTCGTGAACGAACATGACAGTTACACATTACAATTTTCGATGGGGAAAGGGTAATAAAGTATATTTATTAATTCACGTTTTAAATAATAATAATAATAATAATAATAATAATAATAATAATAATAATAATAATAATAATAATAATAATAATAATAGTTTCGAAGGGGCGGAGTAATTATTTTGCGCAAGTTACCTCGGCAACCGAAAACGACTTTTAGCAGGTGGTTTCGTAACATCCCCAATCCGTTGCATATCAGAATGTCGAAGCCACAAGTTCTTTTTTTCTTGTTTGCGGCGACTGTGTTTATTAATATTTACGTTTAATGTGGCTCTTAAACACTGTTGGAGTAGTTTTAAGGAAACTGCGCATGAGAATTACGTAAGTCTTTAATACATAATCTGTCGCTTGTACTTGGGGACTTGGAGTGTAAGATAAGCTGAACAGGAAAACGCGGGATGGAAAAAAATATGTTGGTTCAGCACCTGTCGTCTTCCGAATTTGAGCTAGGGAGAGTGACATTCTCTGAAAGCTCTGTGGATGTTTACACTTTGCGTTGTAATAATTGTTTTGGTATTTTTTAATGCATTTACCCCCCAAGGACGCACACCTGCACAGAACAAAGCGTAACTCAATCAAGACTACTTTTCATGGTTGGTTATTCGCAAGGAGCACGTGTGCCCGCATTCACCCCTGCCTCGCTCATAACGGAAACCCGCCCACTGCTCGCTCCGCATTCCTGACAGGGGGCGGGGTGGGGCGCGGCGCGGCGCGGAGCAGGTCCGCCGCCGCCCGCCCGACCTTCGCCCGCCGCCGCCGGCGCTCCAGCCGCCAGCTGATGCAATCGCCGCCGCGACGGCGAGGCCGTCGGGAGGTGTGTCGCCGTGCCTGCCTACCATTGGAGGAGCCGCGGCGAGCCCCTCTGTGACGTCACGTGGGGCCCTAGGCCACCGTCGGCGGCGTTGCAAGCGCGCTGTCGCCGCCGCCGCCGCCGCCGTCGCCGCCCAGGCACCGCCCGGCCGCGCCCGTCCACCAAGGACGCCGCCGCCCCACCAACGCAAAAAGGCCCACTCTCCTCCTATAGCATGCGAGCGCGGGAATCAGCACGTCTGCGCGTTTTTAGGAAGAATTCTGGGCAGGCTCGTGAAGGCGTGGAAACGGAATTGTGTGGAAGACGTAGTGGTGGTATGATAAGAAATCGGAAAGCGTACGCTTCTCCTTCGTTAGATTACAGATTTCGTGGCAAAATGCTGATTCTCTACTACTGTCATTAATTCTTTTTCCCTATTCATGTGGGAATGTCAGAGGACTTTTTATAACGTGGGCGAGGCAAACGGCGCGGCGTCTGGGCGGGGCAAAGGGCGTCTTCGGTTAGACACTCCAAGTATGACTGATCAACATAGGCTTACAAGAAAACATTGTTTGATTTGAAGTATTTTCAGTTGTTTTGGATGGAAAACTGATGTAGATTTTAACATCACAGAAGCATTATTGACTCTTGTGTACGTTAAAAGAAACAAATACCGATGAAGATCTATTGAAGCAACACAGTTTTCCAAAGATTTGTCGAGGTCGAGTTTACTGTCTGGCATGCACTGATGGAGCCTCTGCAATGATTGGTGCACGAAAAGAAAGAAAACGAACAATAAATTCATTCGGAAAAATTAACCCATTTTCACTGCATTATCCACCAAAACATCTGTGTGCAAAATTGATTAAATTCAGGAATGTTATTAAGTTGTAGTAGCTAACTTTATTAAATGAAATATATGTAAAGTTAACTCAAGTCAAGTCACGTGCACTTAATCTTCTGGTGCAATAGGCCATCTATATTCAGTGGGATTGAACATGCAAATCAACAAAAAAAAATTCTTTTGAAAGAAAAAATGTCATACTTTTGAAGTTAATTTCCTCTCAGCGAAACACTTCATCCGGTATGGTCCCCACATAAACCTTGCTGGAAGACATACTCTCCGTATTGAGCTGGCACGGCACGTCATGAACTCGGCTCCCAGGCAGCCTCCTGCCAAAAATCCATTTCTTCGCCTTCCTTATTATCTCCATCCATCAGCCCGTTTCCAAACCTTTTACCTTCTACTCTCGATTTACTCCCAATTCTCTCAATCCCAGTTCCAATTCCTCTGTATATCTGAAGCCCAATTTCTTCACTCGTATCCCTGGTGGGACGCGTTACCATACCTTCGACCACAGCGTCAGAGTAAAAATGAAATAAACAGCAACTAGTCAGATGCAATAGAAAAGCATCCATATAGGTACTTACAAAATATTAGCATATTGCATTCTAACATTCAATCACTTCAAAATAAAACTTTCAATGAGTTTTTAGAGTATTCTTTTGAGAGTATTCAGAATAGAGTTAAATTCCCTTGATAAAATTTATTCTGTTTAATATTTCGGTCCGGCTCGTAAGTCTCAATGGTAATTTCGCTCGTAAGCAAGTAAGGGTGCCCATGACATTTCTAAGCACTCGAACGCGTGCATGGTTGGGATTGAGCAACAGGAGAAACGGCGTTGCAATGCGCTTCCAGCGTCAGTTGCGGCATTCACGCTGAGCGAGGTGGGGGAGCGTCTTCCAACCCGCAGCGCGGTGCAGTTCTTCGAAACAAGCATCGTTATAATGCCTACGCGAAATACTTTGCGACTGAACGGTTGGGGTAGTATTTCCTTATAGATGTAAACTTCTGCATTCGGGTAACACGAACGTTCGCAGATTTGTTTTTTCGCGCTGCTATTCTTACGTACAAAACAAATCGAGTATCTCTTTACTTTCTCGTATTCATAGGATAGAGAAACGTATTTAGGTTCTACATAAAATCGGTGATACGATTTTGATGGAAATAAATGTCGTGGGTGTAAGCTGAACTGATGCAAAAAACTGTTTATTTGTTCATTTATTTATTTTTATTTTCATATCAACTAACCTCCACTGCTTATTCACCTCCTGGCGCTGCCCGCGCTTCTGCCGCCCCTTGTAACGTTACAGAAATTTTAACATATTATTTAATTGTAAATAGTACGAATGTTGTATTAAATAATATACGTACTAATTTTTAGTAAAGTGTTCTGTCATTTATGTGTATCATTCTGTAACGGAAGAATAATGTAGGCTCCTTGGTAATAAAATGACAATGCAAGAAGTCGTTGAAGAATAAATATAGTTCGACAAATAATACCGTGAAAGTAATTTTAGTCAGCGTTTACGTCAATTGTAACAACATTTTGTGATATCCCTCATACTTCCCCTCTTTTTTTATAAAATTTAATTTACTTTCTGTTTACAAACTTAAGTGCCGTTAAATGGCTGGTCGTCATTGTTATAAAATTCTACCTCAAGGCTGTTCCTTTCACGTGAGCTCGAAAAACATCGCTCATGCGAGATTTCGGCTGATTCATTTTTATATTGGGAAAATATTTTGAAATTCTTCTTACCAAAGAGAATACCATTCAGAATTTACATTGCACAACAATGCTGTGCTGTGCTTGTTTATTAGTCCAGCATTGCTTCTGTTGCTGGTGATGTTACTCATTGAACATAATACGTACAGTCAATAATGCCCTTTTGAATAATAACAATTCTTATAATAAGGAAAACATTTACAACAAACCAATATCAATAATGTTCATTTATACATTACCGGCTCAGATCTGGGCATCTCTTTGCTCCTTGTAATTAAATGTCTATTGATTACTTACTTTACATTTAAATACCTCGAATCTTCGGGCTTCTACATTTTCGTATTAATCTTTAAAGGTTGATCACTTACCTTGCGCTGGCTACTGCACTCTTAACCGAGGAAAATCGTCGCTCAGGGCTAACATTTTCTTCCTTCACGTTTCCCAGCTACTAGTCTTCAGCCAGAATCGATTTTCGAAAATTTCTCCAACTTAAACATTGTAGAATGAAACTTTAAATGTTTGCTTATAGAACAAGAAAACGCACCATAATATTATAAGTTTTGTCAGTAAAAGCAATTAATTAAAATTAATTATTTCTATTTAATTATCAACTAAAAATATGTTTTTCTGTTATTGTACATGTGCTAATGTCCACCTCTGTAGTATAGGGGCTAGCTAGCATGGATAGCTACGATCTGGAAGCCCGGGTTTCGATTCCCCGGCGATCCTGGGGAATTTTCACCGTAGGGTTGGATCTAGAACGGGGTGCACTCAGCCTCGTGAGTACAAACTGAGGAGCTACCTGAATGTGGTCCCATCGTCACCGGTCTAGTATCTAATCGAGATGTGGGTTAACGGGAGTCGCTGACCACGCTCACATGTGCAAGGCCCTCTGGTAAAACAGTTGGGGCTACGCCCTTGATCGGGCCTGAATGTTCATGATTTGTCGCGCCAAAGATGACGATATGTTCTAATATTGTTGAAGATGTAAGCAAATGCAAATAAATTGGCATTTTCAAACTCTGCTGCGTCGTTCAAAGCACCTAGATCCGCCTTCTCGACGCGACCTCGCCGTGTCGTTTTCCACGAAACGTTTGAGCAGCATCGTTGATTTTGTTTTGCAGCGTTTGACGCGGCGGCCGCGAACTTCGGGGGCAGCGGTGACCGAGCGGCTGGGTGCGCGAAGTTCAAGGCCCGGTGTAGCAGCCCCGCCCCGCCCCGCCCCGCCCCGCCCCGCCCGGCCCCGCCCCGCCCGGCCCCGCCTCGCCCCGCCTCGCCCCACCTCGCTCCACCTCGCCCCGCCCCGCCCCGCCCCGCCCCGCCCCGCCCCGCCCCGCCCCGCCCCGCCCCGCCCCGCCCAGCTACCCCCTCTTTACGTCTGTGTGCACGTGGCTCACCATGGCGAGCGCCGGAACAAGCCCGGAGTGCAGTTCACAGATGTTCGGTGCGTTGTGCACCCTTTCGACCGGGAGCCACCAAGAAAAACCACTTATGATAAGCTCAAAGCTAAAACTATTTGAGAAGTTTCCAGTGTGATGGACAGGGAAACGCAAATGTCGGCCTGTAGGTGTCGGCGATGTGCTCCACAATTTTTGAATGTGTCGAAAAAAACTGTCATTGTGAATGAGTACACAGCTAATTCTTATTCTGTATCTAACGAACAACATAGAAGAATGAACTGTGCACCCTTGATATTATCTACAAATAATTATGAATCTTATGAAGAGGATTACTTCCACTGTTTTTATTAATAGCGTTATTTCCACCGTTGCCCTGCTAAACTCATAAATTCTCTCAATGCTAACACTAATTTATTAATTTAACATTCAATTTAATCATGTGTTTCCACGTAGAACATTTTACTACTTACCTGTGGCATGTGGACATGTAATTCTATACAGAATCACGATTCCTGGAAGTTCTATTAGTTAAAACCAATTATTAGATTGATGGCAAGTAATATATAAATTATCAGCCTTTCTCAATAATAAAAATTTAACATTTATTTCTATATATTTACAACTTCTATTGAGCTCATGAATAATTACTTTTTTATTTGCAAACATTAAAATACTGTACGGTTTTGAATAGAGATCGTAAGCCTACTACAATGTCTTCAGATGACTTCTTGGTTGAATAAGCAGAATGTCCGTGGAATGACCTTGATATCCCTATGATCGCCTTGATCTGTGATCGCCTTAGACTAAATTCAAAATGTTGTGGGATGTCCTCAACGATTCGGTATTCCAATAAATATGATACATCACTAACAATAAGTATATATTATTATAAAATACTAAACACATTTTGTGAAAAGAGAAAAAAATTAGTTGATTGGTTCATAAGATATACAAATGGTAAGATTTAAATTTGTTATGAACTAAAATAAATATAAACCCGAAAAATATAATAAAACCTACTATAATAAATATAACAATCACCTAAAATCTAAATAAATAAAACTGCTAGAACAGGCATGGGAATGAATATTTGTACAATAAATAAATGAATAAATAAATAGCGCTAAAGTTAGTAAGAGAGACCGGGGCACCATGGGTCATAGGGTACGGTGAGTCACTGAATATTTGATATCGGGAATGGTTAGGTTGGCTGAACTGATGGGTCATGGTGATACGATTAAATGTTACATTATGACCATACCAGGTGGCAATGATCTGACTTCTTTGTCTCAGGAAGCGCGAAATGTTAACTGATCTTTCCCTTTCGAAGTAAATTACTGGCAACGTGTATTTGTTATAATATTATTTTTCGTCATTTTAATACTGGTATTGAAGTTGAAGAGTGCAATTCCCTGAAGTTTTTATCATCTTCCTCTATAGTAGGTAAGTTGCGGGAACTAATTTTATAGGTCATATCTGATCCTTTTGAAAATGATGAACTACCGGGGCAAAATGGGTCAGGTGATGATGGTGCACCATGGGTAAATACCAGGAGCGGATTAACAACTTTGTCGCCTGTAGTCTCGCGAAAAATTGCCATCTCTGTTTTTTATATCCAGGAAAGAAGTTGTGTGTGTGTGTGTGTGTGTGCGCGCGCGCGCGTGTGCGTGCGTGCGCGTGCGTGCGTGCGTGCGCGCGCGCGGCCGCGCGTGTGTGTGTGTGTGTTTGTTTTTTGCGCGCGCGCGCGCGCGCGTGTGTTTAAAAATTGAACACATATTTATTATTAAAATTAAATATGATTTAATTAATAATTTATGCGTGTTCACTTTTTTCTGCGGGAGATCAATTAATTTTTAAATCATATATTTTATATATAGAAATAACTATTTTCATTATATGTTTTCGTTTTTCAAAGTTAAGCATATTTATTATTCTACCGTTGTTCTGCCCTTAATTCTTAAAATTACGTAATGTCTACATTGACACTAAAAAATATGAACGAAATACGTCATCTTCGAACAGTGTACCAAAATTATATGCATTTATATCTGTATAATTTCTAAAAAAAACAATCATATGAATATTTAATTAATTTTTTAAATTTTAGAAATTAATAGACTGATTTAGTCCACAATTTTTGCCGCCGTTGGCAAATGCCTCCTCTGCCTATGCGTATATCCGCCTTTGTCAATACCGCAATGCTTTTTCGCATGTTTACCAGGTATGGTTTGAGCATACAAAAGAAAAACTATCAAAGGGATAAGCGAGGAAACAGAAATGAAGAGAGCAATTAATTTGGTTGAGGAAGGTAGAAGCATAAGCAGAGCAACTGATGAATGTGGTGTTAAGAGGTAAACATTAAGACCTAAGGAAAAAATTATAAAATCACTTTCTGGTGCAGAAGTTGAACTCGAATCAAATTACAGTCATAAGCAAGTGTTTACTTGTGTCCAAAAGGAAGTGATTGCTGGCTGCAAAATGTTTTACGGTTTGTCATAAAAAATGCCGCAAACTTGCCAATCAAACAGCTATTGCAAAAAATATTAAATGTCCAGATTCATGGTTAGAAATTGAAATTGCTGGAGAAGACACAATAGGTCATGTAATGTTAAATGTCTAGATTCGTGGTTAGAATAATAAATTGCTGGCGACGGCACAATGGGTCATACAATACTTTTACATTTTTTCCACGATTAATTTTTGTGTGACTATAACCACATAATGTTAAAATATATACATGTCTTTAGTTGTTCAAATAAAATTAAATAAATCATCTTCAATGTAATGGATTCCTGAATGTTCCAATTTTTGTGGCTCGTGATTCCCCATTTCCCCCATACATACCGCCATTGAAAAGTATCAACACCGAATAAACCAATTGTTGAGTTTGAATGAACTGTATGTGAACATGAACTAACAGCATGAACTTTCTCGAATTATTTGTAACTTTTGCGATTTTCAATAATTCAGAGTTCAACGAAAATTAGATCTGCTCCATTTTCGTAAGAGTACTTCCGTTTATGCGAGGAAAAAGTAAAGAAAAAATTTGGAGATGTTTTTGTGAAAATCTTGTTTTTAAAATTGCGTTTATTTCAGGCAAAATTACGCGGAAAGTACTCATACTTTCAAACATTTGTACCTGAAGTTATTTAAAAATCAAAGTTTGAAGAACAGATTTTATTACGAAGAAACACACTCTCTTGAATATTGTAGTTGTAATAAGACGCCGAAAAAAATTTGCTCCCAAATATTGAAAATCCAGAAAATTCAACGATAATCGGAACTCCATAGCTTTTGTAGGCGTACTTTGCTCTGAAGAAGAAAATTAAAGAAAAAAACTGGGAGGCATTTTTGAGGAAATTTGAAAATCTCCCTGTGGCTTTATGTGAAGTATACCCCTCAAAAATGAAAATATTCCTTTCAAATTAAAGGGGCAACGACATCAGTCAAATCAATCAGGAAACTGAATGCACAACGTGTTAGAGGCTGTAATTTACTATAAACAGACAAGCAGACAGATGGGCAGACGTTTTGTCGTAAACCATTTTTTCGGTATCAAGGATCCACAAAATACAGGATGAACCAAAAGTCACTACTCATTAATGTGAATTATTTATTAAAGTTATTGATTCTCATCATTTGTAGTACATTGTTTCAAATTGTTTTTTCTCTACACATCTCTGAAGCCTGCGAGTAGACTTTTCAAAACTGTGCAATAGCTTGTAATGCTTTAAATTTTGTCTCCTCACTTCATGAAGGCCTTCCTGACCTATGGCAGACCATCACTGATCCATTTGATTCAAAACGTCTCCATTAATTAAATACCGCCTTCCGTATAGGTGGAACACTATTGTATTGATCATTGCACTCACAAGTTATTAACGCATAACCCTGTTTGTACCATCTTTGGTTGGTTGGTTGGTTAGTGATTTCGGGCGCGTCAACAGCTTAGGTCATTAGTCCCGTCAGTGTAGGTCATGTTTTCCCCCGGGAGATGGCGGTGATCGTCCCCACCGGATGGCGAGATCCGGCGCCGACCTACCGTCGGGGTCCCCCTAACCAGAACTCTCCCACCAGCGGGGCACCGCCCCAGCCGGGACAAGCTCTAAGCTCCCGATCGATCTCCTGGAATGTGTGGTAGTGTAGTGCATGTTAGTGTAAGTGTGTGTGTAAGGGGATGAGCGAGTTGATGCACTGAGCTACCGCTCCCGGTGTATGTACCATCTTTGATTACAAAAAGTTTTTTTCATCTTTCATCAACACATTAATAACATGGACACAACGTATGTAAACAAATTTCTAACTAAATATCTGATAGATGATTGTTTAGCAATACACTCTAGTGTGCCTATGAGTAGTTAATTATCATAAAGCATGGATGTCACAAGCGAAAAATTAAAATTCATGCGAGATTACAACCATAATAGAGTAGAAGTAATAATGGGTATTGCCTTTTGGCCCAACCGTTATGCATTCTGACTGCACATCTGAAAGAGGAAATTATTAACTACATACAACAACAAGAATTATCCACTTTTTCGGTATCAGAGACCCGCCAAACAACTTTTTCAAAATGTGCCTCCTTTTTTTCCCTACATCGTTAGAATACTTTCTTTATATTAATAAGTTAAAAGAAGTAATCTTCCACAATAACATGTATTTACACTAAATGAAATCTTACATTCCCGAAATCATGTTTCGAGGGGTTTATGTCACCATCAGTGCTTCGTAGCAGATATATAAAAATATGAAAAAAGGGGATTCTTCTTGATATGCCCCCTTTTCATATTCATTTAAATAGTTGATAGGGAGTACTGATGATGACGAAAATGTCTCGAAACATGAATGCGGGAATGTAAGTTCTGAATTCAGTGTAAATACATTTTTATTGTGGAAGATCACTTCTTTTTACCTATCCATATTGATTTCCACAAGATTTCTGCAATAACCAACGAGTTTACTTTCTTTATATTACGTTTGTAGTAAGCCAGAAAGTAAATATAGTTATTGCTTTATTGGCCCCTAATCCAGTGCAATTTTAACAGTACTTAACCAAAAGAATGAAAAGAATTGGCAGTACAAAATTACAGACTTTAGTACTTAGTTTTAATCAGGGTAACCTTTTCGTTTTTGCCCCATCCCCTTCTCGGCTTTCTTTCTGTGACTACAGGATGTTTCAGGGGTTCCTGCGGTAACTTCCGCTTGCCTGGGGGCAATTCTCAGAGAGAGAGAGAGAGAGAGAGAGAGCTCCCGTGTGCTCCCCGAACAACTCGCCAAGGTAGTCCCAAGGCTTTATCCTATGTTGCTCGTGAGCTCATCTCGTTGCTTGGGCCATAGTTCTGGGTGTAAGGAGCCAATTCCTCAATTACGCCCACATAAAGATTGCACACATATTTCACCCATCGGATAAAGAACCACAAAAAATGCTCCAATTTTTTTCCACGTGTCTATCAAAATACGGTCTAAAAAGGTGTTCTAATGTCACTTCCAACGAACTCTCTGTGTTTTCGAATATTGCAAAAATTTAACTTTTCAAATCCACAAAATTGAGGATATAGATTCTTACTGTAAACAAAAGTTGTTCCAAAACATCAAATCTTAAACCAAGGCCAAGTACAATTGTTGAAAAAACTAGTAGTTTTGGCGTAATTTGTGCTTCAAATTTATGCATTTTATAAAAAGATAATTTTCTCAAAAACCGCTCCGTCTTTTTTCAGGGATAGAACAAGGAACACCTAAAGACTGGCGCAGGTCTCATTTTCGTTGTCTCCGAAATTTTCGGAAATTACAAATTTAGAAATAATGCGAGAAAAGATGTGCTGTTGTAGCTCCACTATTTTATTTTGTTTATTGCATTTTTGGCTCCCCGAGCGATTCCACATCTATTGTAAGAGTGCGTGGTGCCCTTCCCCTCCGTGGCTGCACCTGAAGCCTCGTCCGCGGCGCGGCGCCTTCCGGGGCCAACGGCTCGGCGACCGACTAGGCCACTGGCATCCCCTCCTCTCCGCCTCTCAGCAGAGAGCTCGCGGCGCCGAGGGCGCAGATGAATGATGTTGGGTTGATGTGGCATCGAACATCCATTTCTGGTGACGAAACTTCTAATACCTAGAAACTTTTTGTTACGATTTGTAACGTGTTGTTTGCTTGGAAACTAATGAGTGTTTTTCATCGCAACGACCCGACTTCCACAGCGGTGTCCCGAGTGGTGATTTTCGACACTAGCTACATCGCTCAAGAGAAAGTCTTTTAATAGATTGTTTCTTCTCTTAGCATTTACGTATGTAAGTCAGTAAATAAGTCGCAAAACGGTATAGGGTCAATATGAATGAACGTCATTTCTTAAAATGTATTTCACCCTTCTATTCACCCTCAACCTTCAGACCCTTATCACATTTCTTTACAACTCCCTCAAAGTCGAGTTCAGGAAGAGAATTGCGCATCTGGAAGAGAATTCTAGCGGCCTGTTGCTGTGCTCGATAGTTTTCCGTGGTTTCACTGATTAATACTAATCGAATGCCGGAGCAGAACCCTGTCATACGGACCAGGGAGCGTTCGCGATATTTCTTTTCTCATTCTTCTTCGTCTCCTCTCCCCGTACACTTTTACGCATTACACTGCCGCACATTTGGGGAGACCAGAGCTTGTCCGGACTGGGGCTTTGCCCGACTGGCGGAGATTTTTGGAGGGGATAAACCAAGCAAGACGACGTTTAGGTAGGCGCTGGATTTCACCGTTCTGCGGGGAAGAACATCGCCAGCTCTCGGAATATAAAATGCACTAGGCATACGTGACTAATGACCGTAGCAGTTGACATGCATGAGAACAAAGTAGTCAACCAGTTAAACGATATGGATTCAAATCGAGCATCCGAATCGAAAGAAAACTTCAATATCTAAGCCCTGAAGAGAAAGTCTTTTAGCACATTGTTTATTTTCTCAGAATTTACGTAGGTAAGTCAATAAATAAGTCGCAAAACGGTATAGAGGCAATGTGAATGAACGTAACTTCTTAAAATGTATTTCACTCTTCTATTCACCCTGAACATTCAGACCCTTATCCCATTTCTTTACAACTCCCTCAAAGCCGGCAGCGAAGCAGTCGTTTGGTTGTAGATGCAACAAACGTGTACCCTTTGCAGTTACAACATAATCATTTTCAAAATTTCGGCCACCTAAATGACATTTTAAGGGCCAGATGAGATAGATTAATGTCAATGGAGGCTCAGACAGGACTACAGGGTGGATGTTCCAAGCGTTCCCAATGCATTGTGTGTAATAGCACCCGTGTTTGTCTTGCTGTGGTAAGGACGACCATTGTCATCCAGAAGTACTCCCTTTGTCAGGAGGCCAGGTCGTTTGCTCTCCATGATAAAACACTTGTCATCATACACGGGGAGCATTTTGCGATGGACTACTTCTGGGAAAGTCTTTGGCTCATAAAACGCTATTTTACTGGTGTACGCTCTTGCAACCCACAGCACACACCGCAGCACACACACTGCAGTACATACGCACTCTTGGCTGCCACGAACTGATGCTGACCGCGACCACGATGACCCGCGACCTCTATGACACGCGTACATGAGCTGCTATGAAAAATATGCACACATAATTTAAACATGTTATGGGGTAAACTGACGTTGGCGACTTATTTATTGACTTGCCCTCGAATATATTGGATTCATCAGTTTCTGTATGTGTTGTCCGCAAGAACCAGACAAGACGTTTAAATAATCTTTCTCGAACTAGTGTGAAAGATAAGAAACGTCGAGATGGTGAGTAACGGGACGAAGTGTTCGATACCCTGGAGAAGTAATAACTGATGGGTAATGTTTTGAAACTTCGTTTCTAGTAATCGGCCAGAAGTAGCGAAAGCCGGCTTTCGACTTTGTCTTTGGTGCCTTTTAATACTTCATGGAAGAGGTTGTAAAAATTATAGTAAAAGTTTGTGGAAAAAGATGGAATGTGCTCTAAAGTAATCATAGCAGATTTAGTAAGCTTTTGCAATGTTAAACTTGTAGTTCTATCATTTCCAATATTTTACATCATTTTACATATCCATATGTATCACATATTGTGTATTAGAAATTTTCAACTTTTTTCATTCCTGAAAAAAAATGTGAGTGCCCTAGTATCAATGGTATTGATTACTCTAGTGAAATACGTCTCTTTCTAGCGGGATTAGATCATGGGAACAAAAGTAAGCAAACGAAGAATAATCATTTGAGAGGACGACGATGACTTTGGAGTGATATTTAAATGTTATCAAAAGATAATTCTTTAGAATATAAAATACTTTGAAACAGGCTTAAGGATATGTACTTAATGTTTTGGATGATGTAAATAAGGTGATGTGAAGTGCGGAACCTCACCCTCACTGGCTTTCTCGTGGCCGCAGCAGGGCCATGTGCGGAGGCGCTGGCATAGGCGGCGAAACGATGGAGAAAGCCCGCGGAACGATACACGCCACGCGGCGCAAGGCGACGGCCGAGTGGCAGACGGGAGATGGCGCCCACGCAGGCCGCCCGCCGCACGCGCTCGCTCTGGGCGGGGGCCATGCCGGGGGCGGAGGGGCCGCGGGGTTGGTTGGACCAGCGGTGCACATACGTTTTCTTATGGTTCGTAACTGTTACATAATACAATACAATATTGCAACGCCTATCCTACTAACACTTCTTCCTTGATAAAATCCTAATCACACGAAGCTCGAGAGGTTCGTTGAAAAAAGCTGTTTTCAGTAGTTGGAGGAGAGAGGCGAACGACTTTTGCAATTTTACAAAATTTAGAGGTTTTACTGAAATCGGCCTTGTGTTATTTCTTTAATGTTCTTTGCTCTATTCCAACAAAACGAAATGTAGCCACTTTGTAGTAAATGTTAAAAATGTCGTAAGGACTTAGTTTAAAGCTGTTTCTAATTCGAAGGGTCGCGACATCAGCCAGTCGCCAGATCGGTCGGAAACAACCATTCAGGTGAAAATATTGGGTACAATGTTAAGCATTCGTGTTGTGAATAGACGAACCGACGTGATAAAACCACTTTTTCGATATGAAAATTGACCAACAGAACGTGAATTCTCACAACAGTACGTAATCGAAAAAGTAATTTTACTAAATATGAGAGCGAGGAGAAGCTACTATTTTGGCTAGAGAGTTCTACAAAACGTGTTCTTGTGCCGAAAAATCGCCACTTACCACCTCCCCCCTCAGTTACATAACTTTCTCTTACTTAATGGTAAGTAGAGAGTTTGTACACATGTTTGAATGTGCATGTGCATGTATCGTAGGCATTTATTAAATTATACCAATGGAAATTTAATGGAAATTTGCATTTAAGAGAAGCGGTTGCGCTGGGCAATTAATGCTCCAAAAAACTACATTGTTATGTTGCGCGAGTTTAAACGGACGATTGGCGAAACCATACATTGAAATGGAAAACGAAAATAAGGCGAAACTAGGCATTTATCTAAGGCGAAAGTAGGCACTTATTTCTAAAATAGGCAAAAATAGGCACCATAAAAACTCCATTATGTAAATGTATAGATAATGAAACGAATCAGTATTATCAACAACCTATGATTCTGAGCAAAAGAACAAAAAAGGCAACAAGGGGCGAAATTCGCTCTCTAGCTATTACGAACATGGAACACTCTTTGAGGGGTTTATTTTATGTAGTGCACCAAAGGAAATGGTTAAATGAGACAATGACTTTGCACGTCCAGGGGGGTTGGGCGCATTGTACAGAACAGGCAGCGCCCGAAATTGCCGGCTCAAGAAATCTCACGGAGGTTGGATGGTCGTGGGGTGGAGTATGATGCAAATTCTACATTAGCAATCAAGCGCACGTATTATTGGGAACAATCTCATCGCCAAAGCGATGGATGCGCGTTTAACAACATCTAATTAGAATACTTAGATGTGTTTACGTATGTCGTACGAATCTTCATTTGAATAATGTTACAAGATGATTATGACCGACTGCCGTCGTAATTTAATTAAATTCCATTCTCATTTACTGGCAGCAGCGTATGTAAATAAATTCTGCTCATTACCTGCCCGTTGACGTGACCCTGCGGCAAACCCATTGGTGCGTCCTTTATCCTGAAGCAAGGCCGACGATTGGTGTTAAATCCGATTGGACTACTCCCTACCCCTCCATCACCCCAGAAAATGTATACGAAGGGAATCGGTTATCACAATTATTTTAAGAAACTTCAGCAGTTCAATTTTTGCAATGCAAAAAACAGCGCTGCGCTTTGCATTTTTTGAATAAATTCATTTTAGAATTTTTGCAAATCGATTTTGTCGGCCATGACACTATAAACATGTAAAATCGCATTACTATTGTGCCGATCTTGCAACATAGTTGATTAATAATAATAATAATAATGACTTTATTTATGTGGCGAGACTCGGGCCATCAGGCCCGCTCTTCCGCCTAACCACGAAATTGATTGCATATACCATACGTTTTGATTCGACGCAATACCGAGAGGGTATTTTACCCCCTCAGAATTTTTCATGTGGTACTGCTATCTACCATACCAACATTATCCGCCTGGCCTGCGTGACAGGGTTTCAGATTGGACTCGCGTTGCGGACGACCTCCGGACAAAGACCAGGCACGAACATTAAATGAGAAGATTGCGAAGCCCGATAACATGATTTCGGGCTAACACGTAATCTCGTGTTCGCTTTCGGCCGTCACTCGTCACTCGCTTAGCAGGGAGTCTGCCTTCGTCGCAGATTCTGGCTGCATGGAGGGCGATAATTTTGAGAACGCCGTTCTTCTTCGCAGGGTGGTGGTGCGATTCTGCTGGAGGTAGTGCGGGTTGATTTCCTGTAACCGCGTGTCCCAGACTGGCATCTTTCCTCCTGCTCAACAAGACGCCGAGGAAAGGCATTTCCTTTTCCACCTCTATGGTGAACTTGAACTTGAGATGATGGCTTTTGAAGTGGTCTACGAAATCCTGGATGGTGTCTTGTCCATGGAGCCGTTCATATCACGAACGTGTCGTCCCCATATCTGGTCCACATGGCAAATTTCAGGCGAACGATTTCTAATGATTTTCTCACTTAACCCTCGTCTTCAGTTCCCGCCTTCAGACTTCATATTTCTTGGCCCTGTGGAAAACCGCATCCGTTATGATCCCAAAACCCCATACAAAATCCTAGGCAAATACCTGCCCATCAACGTCCTCCCTTTCCCTGAAAAACTATTTGAAACTATCTTATGAACCAATCCTTACCTATAGAACTCCACATCCATTTTCCGCTCTAAAAGATCTTCAGTTCTTCACCTCGTAATAAAAATCTTCAACCCTTCACGTCGCAATAAACGTCGCCACAGAACTTAATAGAAAAACGCAAACTCCAGCCCTTTTCACTGATCTATCTTTCGCCTTCGATACTATTGAACTAAAAATCCTTCTCTTCAAATTAAATCTTATCTTCCTCCTTTTGCTCTCAATTTATTGTTTGTACCTGTCCCACAGAACCTTCAAAACAAAATCATTTGATACATTGTATTTTCTCTACGACCATTTAATAATGCACGAATTCGTGTCGTACATTTAGCTGACGAATGATGTTTCCACGCCCCGTGTATTCCAATTTGATATCCAAGTTCTGTTGACAAATTACGTTACTAGAATTTTCGGAATCCACGAGCAAAATTGCATTCTCTTTGCAATTCGCGCTTCTAAAAAGAAGCGCGGAAACAAGTGAAAGCTTTCACAGTTTTTTGTGCGTATTCCTCATGTTTCTCATTTCATTTCCCGCTGCTTGTTTATTAGAAAATGTACCTTGCAATGTAAGCAGCGAGAGTGAGAATGAAATGTGTACGCCACCAGAAATTATGGAAATAGCAAATTCAACAACACGTCATTGTTACCATAGAAATCGAAGAAAGACTATTAAGCTATCTTAGTCGACATTTATTATAGTGTGGACGAGAATAGGAGCGTAATTTTATTTATTATTAATTTTGATGTAAATAATTTTCCTATGTGAAATTTGAATTTGTTTGCCTAATTTTTATAAAGGAAAGAAAGATTAGAAACGCTATTAACACGCTAATGGAGTTAAAACAGATTTATTCTAGGACCAGTATTTTCATTCTCATTTATTACGTTTTAAACTTATCGAGCGCATGACTAAACCCGTCAGGCCAAAATCCACTACAGCGTTCTAGTTGGCTGATTGAAATGGTATCTTTTCATATAAAAGTCGTTTGGCGTATTCAAACCCAAACTAAAGTTTTACCGAGACAGTAAGGTTGACATTCGATTTTTTTTAATCATCATATTTCCATAGAACGAAGTTTTACTCTTCTATATTATCGTAAAGTCATATTTTATTTCTACCATTAGGGAACAAGAAAATTTAGAAAAAGTGAAGAAGAAAAAAAAAAAAACCTTCTTAGGCGGGGATTGATGGCTGGAAGAAGGCAGGAGCAAAATCGGAAATCTAGCCCAGTTCAAAGAAATTAGAAAACTAACTGGTGCGAGAAACTTTGTGCCATTCAGTAGCACCACGAGTTTCTTACACCCATTGAGAGTTGCGAGATGATGCCCCACGTGAAGACGCGGTCGGATGCACCCAGTGTGTATGGGGCGATTTTCCTAAGGATGAGCCAAAGTGACAGCTAGTGCTGGCAACATAACTGAAGGTTCTGTGGTCGTTGTGCCCTTGAGCCCATAGGACTCCTTTCCCGCGATCGTTCGTTTGCAGTTGGCTAACTTGTAAATAGTTTCGACGCTTCCTTTTGTGATGTCCTCGTCCGACAAAAATATAGTGTGCCGCGAGAAAGAAATGAAATTATGAAGTGCAGTGTTCTGTGCTCTTCCGTAAATTTTTTTTTTCTATAAACATTGCATTAAATTTACTTTTTGTGTGATAAATATGTTTATTTTAAAACCGAGACTTGAATGCGAGATGCCTACCGGTGCACGTGTTTCAGGCTTAAAATCATTTTTCCTTCTATTTACATTCGTGACAGTTTTCTTTTACTGTTTGTGAGAGGATGTGAAGAGATTTCCCACATAGTAATTAAATTTAAATATTTCCTGGACTCACGTACGTGCATATACCTTAGCGAAACTGTTAAGACTTCTGCATAGGAATGTTTTCACAGGAGCCATTAGCACATTATGAAGGGGCGTGACTGAACAGCTGTCGCGGCGGAGGGATTCTTCTCTGAAATACATGTGATGTTCACTTGTTTTCACGAACTGTCACTTTGGCTCATCCTTAGGAAAATCGTTCTATAACTTCCGCCTACACTGCATGAATGTTGTCAGAGTTGCGCCTGAGCACTGAGAATATTATATTTAAGTATGAGACTGGCTTTGGTGGCCCACTGGAGTGCCTCTGGCCAGGGGGTCCTTGTGTTCCAGTCGGGACGAGCGATGGCAGTAGTTCGGTAGTTTTGCGTGGTTTTTCTGGTCAACACCAAATGAGCTTTGAGCTTGTCCAGGCTGTGGTAATAGCCGCTGGTGGGTAATACCTGGTTGGGGAAACCCAGCAAGTCAACCTGTATGTCGGCACTGGATCTCCCCCTCCAGCGGGATATCACCCCATCCCCCGATAAATCATGCCATGCACTTACGGGATCTTAGCAATCGACGCGCCCGGAAACACTATTCAATCAATCAATGTGTGGATAGTATCAGTGATGTTTTTCTGGATTCAAACCAATTTTCGAGAGATATTGTTTGTCACAGACGTGTAGCCTACAGTTATTGCAGATCATTGATTTTCCTCGTTTGTATATCTATCATTGCTCTCGGACATAAAAAATGTAATTCAGTGGGACGTGGAATGTATATTTTTTAAATTAATTTAATAAATATTATTAATGTAAGTTCAAATTCTGTATATTTATTTTGTTTGTTTTTAAATGATAGGAGTGTATTTTGATATTACATAGTCAATCCCTTTTATATATTCTTATCATTTTCATTACATACTTATATATTTTCGTATATTTTTCTGCATATTTTTGTGGTCTCTACCTATAATGCTTTTGAATCAACTCAAGGCCGAGAATCAGATTTGCGCTTGTTGCGCCATCTGTTGCTACTGCGCCAAGGCAAATCCGCTCAACCTTTCAGTTCACCGCATTCAATGCCATCTAGTGGGCGGCATTGTAACTACTCGTATAACGCCGGCGAAGAAACGAAATTTAATATAATCACTAGGGAACGGATTTGCTATGGTGGTATTTTATATGAAACTGAAGAGTTTTCAAGACATTCTGAATAATCATTAACAATCATTGTTGTTTTACATATTTTGGTATTAATACGCATTTTTACATAACGACCTAAAACTACATTTTTTTTTCATTTTAATATACTATTTATACTTGGAAACGGAAGGATGATAAAAATAATAATAATAATAATAATAATAATAATAATAATAATAATAATAATAATAATAATAATTTAAAAAGCGCGAGATTAATATTTCAAAAAACTAGACATTTTCGTTTCCGAGTTATAAAAAACTTATTTGCAACTGTAAACGAAATGCAAATTTGATTGTTCTGTATTGCTAACTAAATAGAAACTCACCTAATCTCTACTACCACTACAAGCAAAAGGAAAGCTCAACAAAACGTGCGCATAGTGAAGCTAAATTTACGTCCAGAAGCAAATCAAGGGGCCATATCAGCATTTGCTCAATGGATCAGGGAAACTGGACAAAAACCCGATCGAAATGGGGGTCATCGACCCCCATCCCGCACAGTTGTTTACAGATCGTCCCTTCACCCTCTCCCTCTCTGGGATTCATCACTGGCTTCACCGTACAACTGTTCACTTTATCATTGACGACGTTCTTTGCTCGGAAAAATTTACTGGCTATAATGAATTTTTATTTAACATATTTCCCATTTTTTCTTATATATTTTGGCAAGTTATAAGTTATATGCATCCTCATAACAAACCTATAAAATATCTAGGCCTTTTCTTAGACATACGCCTCAACTGGAAAAATCACATCGACAATAAAGTTATACCAGCAAAAATTAAATTACACCAACTAAATCCAATAATAAATAGATCAGCTAAATTACTCTACAATACTGCCTTACTTCTATACAAAATTATCATACAACCACCATTATTTATGCATGCCCAATTTAAATCAGCGCAGCTAAATCAAACACCAAAAAACTGCAAGTAATCCAAAATCTGTTCCTGCGCACCATCACGAATGCCCCGTGGTACGTCTCCAATGCACAACTCCATAATGAAGTCCAGTTAGAACCGATTACAAACCACCTTATTTTTTTATCCACCCACTTCTTCCACAACATACCAAATATACCCAAACTAACCCTGCTTAGACTCTGCCCAAACCCAACTCACAGAACCCGCATTAAAAATAAATTTCCTTTCCATACATTCCTAAATAAATTGTCAGATCACGATCCAAAGTAGAGATGTTGTACAAAGATACCCCTACCACCCTAGTAGTAATGTAAGTTGTATTTTAAGATTAATTGTAAGATTAATGTATATAAGCAACTATAACAAATGTAGAGTGTATTAACACTGATCTTTGTATTGTTCTATCCAAAAGATAATAATTAAATAAAAAAGATATATAAAATATTTTAGTTATTACATACTTCGTTCCGAAGATACAGCCACGTTCACCTGTGTTCCAAATTTTCTTTCGAATGGTGCAAGAACATCTATTTGCGTTACTTATGAATGGAACCTGTACTGAATTGTTTCCTGCTCCTTCCCCCCCCCCCCTTCCCTTCCCAAAACACTGGCCGTAATGGCCGTATTGGGCTAAGTAGACAACCTTAAAAGGGTGAAGCAGGTTTGAGGGAACCCTGATAGCGAGATCCGAACGGACGATTCCCAAGGACATTTAAACTAATGGTGCTACAATATGACACAGTCCTCGCGCTAGCTGGTTTTCTAACTTTTTAAAAACACGTCAAATTTTCGGTTCTAAAATACTGTTTCAATTTTTTTCAATAAGAGGCACTACATTGACTTCCGCTAATGCTCTGAGTCACCTCAACCGAGTTTTTGCTTTCTGCTACTAACTACTACTACTACTACTACTACTACTACTACTACTACTACTACTACTACTACTACTACTACTACTACTACTACTACTACTACTACTACTACTACTACTACTACTACTTCCTCTAGAAGCTTTTGTTATTGTAGTCTTTGTAGGAGGTTGAGTTCTTCAAAACCCATGGTGTTTTACAATGTTAGGTTAAGAAATTCTAGAACCGGTTCGTGAAAAGTCCATGTCGGGGCCGATCACATTTTCTAATGCGAGGTAGAGCTTGAGCCTGTCATTTAATTAGTAATATTAGAGTTGGTAATTGGTCGTTCATTATGACAGAAAAAAACAGCCATAGACGGATGAATGATGATTCACAATTGAGAATGTCACTCATGTTGCCAAAATGACGTCACTACATTACATGGGATTGTATCACGTAACGTACATAATTGTGAAAGGGGTCAATGCTTGATTAATAACATTTTTGTTCCTGGGACGCATCTCAAAATTAATTATTTCAATAGAAATATTTATTATATAATTTAATAATTATTCCAGAGGTACCTGAACGCCGTTCTATCACGTTCCGCCAGAAATCAAGCCCTGCTTAGGGCCGAGGATCGAATTTGATAATCGATGATCCGTTCTTTACAAAATAAAAATCAATTTGCGAGACAAAAATGTCCACGCCCATGTATTTTACGGAATATTTTCCGTGTGGGAAATGTCATGCTAAACCCTGGACCCCTATCACTCAACTTATACTGTAAAATCAGTTGTTTTGAATTTCGAAGCGAAGAAGCAAAATATCATATGTATATATTGAAACAAACTGTCTAATTTAATTTTTAAATGTAATATTTCCTCTGCCCTTCTAATATTATTAAATGTAAATTCAACGAAACCCGTTCCAAATATATGTAAGAATATGGGCGCCAGGAAAAATTTACGTTAATTCGATTATTAAAATTAATATTCAACTGCTATTTCCAATAAATTAATATCCGGCTAACTGGGTCGATGGGTCTTATAAGAAATAATTGCTATTGCCTACTAATAGCCGATTATTCGATCTGCCATCTGTACAGAGTGGCCGAGGAATCTGAAAAGCAAATATACATTTCTCGCTACTCATTTGCTGGAATTGGCTAAATGAAAATCATCTTTTCTATTCACAGAAACTTGTAAGTTTATTCAATGTCCATTGGTAACAATACGAAACGTACTTTCGGTCATGACCGGTTTCAAACAGACATTTTTACGATTGCAGTATTAATGACAGTGCGATGCTAGTTAACGTCCAGGGTCTACCGCAACGTTTGGCAACTTCAAGAACAATCATAAGAATTGCGCAAGGCCATTCATCCTTATCTGCATCTCCGACGATAGTAAATTATTTAATGTTTTGTTGCAAAGTAGATTTTTCAGCCGTGGGCAACACCTAAAGCTAGTGTGACCAAATTTCCTTTGTGAGGTTTTTGATGGTGATGTGCTCTTTTGTTTGTCGCAGATGCGTGCCTTCGCTGCCAGGCCGAGAGCAAGCAGGACGCGCGCTACGGCCGCCAGGACTGCGTGGTGGTGTGGGGCGAGTGCAACCACTCCTTCCATTACTGCTGCATGTCCTTGTGGGTGAAGCAGAACAATCGTTGCCCGCTCTGCCAGCAAGAGTGGTCCATTCAACGCATGGGGAAGTAGAGAACAAGTCGCCGCCTGCCACTTGCGGAGGGGGGACTGCTGAGGGGGTCGGAAATCTATTATCCTGCGTGGATCTTATAAAATGTAGTTTATATTTAAATATTGGGTATTAAGGTAATTATTTTAACGGTATGATACCGAGAATTGTGAATTTGCTGTGGGTGTACGAGATTGCTTTGTCAAACGATGTTTTTTTGTGGTGATAATCAAGTCTTGTCAATTCGTTTTGGATTGTAAAAGAATGAGAAAACGGACAAATTATAGACAGTAATTGGATACCATTTATCGATGAGAAGCCGTTTTAGTTAAATAGGCGTTTAATTTTTTCTTTGGTTTCGTTTCTTTTGTCATTTAATATTTCAGAATAATTTCAAAATTAATAAACAGGATTTTCTTTCTATTAAGTGAATTTGTTTGTGGATGTAAAATACGTGTATTCGTAATGTAAATTGTAATGGATATTGGATATGCTATTGTAATGTTCCATTAATGCCAATAAATTGTTTGCTTGTGGTATACATTATTTTGTTACCCAGAATTCCATCATTTGTACTGTCCATATCATCATCTCTTACCACAATACTAATTTTTCAGAATATTAGAAGGGCGTGCTGAAATATTACACTCTGGATGCTTTTACGCACTTCAGTACGAACTGTAGAGAACACAGAATAATCCTTAAACGTCGACCCCGAGAATTAAAAGGAAATATGCGTTTTAGGAGTCTGAGTCTCTTGCGTTCAAGTACACTCCTCTTGTTAGTGTATTTCATGAAGAATCGAAAAGGATAAATAATACAAATGTTGATGAAAACGTTTGTGTAACACGAGCACGAGAAAAAAAATCTGGTGACAGGGATAAAAATCTATAGATAAAGCCAAGAATTTATCTTAAAAACGCCTTCATTAATACTTAATATTTTTATTTATTTAATATAAAAAACCAATTATAATCTTTGTGTGACAAAATGGGGAGAAGAGTATTCTGTACACGTTTTCTTAAATTCAGAAATCATAACCCGAACCCATATGGAAGTTGAATTTTGAATACAGTTGCAAATAAGCGCGTTGGTCAAGAATTGATAAGACAATATTTGCTCTCGTGTAATAAAAACTATTTGCAAATTAGCTATAGATGCTCATTGTGCTCTTCGTGAAGAAATCAACTTACTTTTCCCTCTGAACTCTAGAAAACGTGCACAGATAGTGAAGTTACATTTGTGTTCAGAAGCGAAACAAGGACCCATGTATTTGTGTTCGTCCTTTCACCCCTAATCATCACAATTTCGTTGGATTAGGACATCATGTAAAAACAAGCAAATTCTTTCTTTCATTTCTAAACGTCATACCGTATTTCAAGATTTCCTCCTCTACTTTAAAAAATAAAAATCATTGTTAAGAAAAGTCATAAGACAGGCTAAAATCATGACACACGATAAGGATATTTTGAACTCAAATAATAAACAAAATCAAATCAATAAAAAATTCGACTAAAATCGACTAGAAACCTCGTGGAGAATTGTTTTAAAATATAACGACAGAAATGGGACCAACTCGGCAACAGTGGCTAGTCTAACCAATACTTTACGAGAATTGCTGCCGATATCACTAAGTGTTTTCAGCCACAAAATTCAATATCAGACATTTCCTCAAAAATTTAGACACGATGTTCGTTTCCGAAATTTCTTCCTATGAAATTCTCAAAATAATTGGTAAACTAAAAAACAAGTAATCGGCCGGTTTAGATGAATTTCCGGATTGTTTGTTAAAGACCTGTGCGCCTGCCATTATACACCCGTTAACTCGCATATTTAATGCATCCTTGAGCACCGGAACTTTTCAAAATATTTTTAAAATACCTAAGATTAAGTCGCTTTTCAAAAAAGGCAACAAAAATTAAATTCGAAATCATCGGCTTATTTCTCTTCTGTCAGTTTTTCCAAAAACATTAGAATTTTCTACGTACGAATAGAACCCTTTCTCGGTAAACACAATGCGCTTTCGGATTACCAACATGGATTTAGGAAATCAAAAGCCACGGAAACAGTCATATTCTCATTTCTTAAGGATGTCGCCTCATCATTGGATCAAAACGAAGCACCTATTGGATTATCTTTCTGAAGTTTTTGACGTCATTGATCACGACGTTTTGCTTTCAAAATTACCTTCATACGGAATCCGTGGTATTGCCCTAGATTGGTTATGTTCGTACCTTAAACAACGATCTCAGAGTGGAAACACCCTACTGGAATGATAGAACATAATGTACATACCTTTCTGACTCTTTGCCAATTGCACGTGGAGTTCCCCAAGGATCGATTTTAGGCCCTATTCTCTTCTTACTATACGTAAACGATATGCCCTCGACGATTCGAAACGAAAGAACAGTTCACTTTGTGGATGATACGAACATTCTTTGCAATAAAGAAACCGTAAATAGTACAATCTCTTCTTTTCAAATTGTTTCCGAAATAAATTAATACCGGGAGCGGTAGCTCAGTGCATCAACTGATGTCACTGCAGCGCCTCTGACCGGGAGGTCCTAGATTCGAGTCCTGACGGCGGCAGGATTTTCGACACTAGCTTTTCAGCTAGGTCGAATTCAGTCGCTGTCTGGAGGAGAATTCTAGCGGCCGGTTGCTCTGATCGGTAGTTTTCCGTGGTTTCTCCGATCAACACCAGGCGAATGCCGGAGCAGTACCCTACCAAACGGACCGCGCGCGATCTGTCCTTCCTCTTCCTTCTCCTATCCTCTCCCCTTACACACACACTTATACTAACATGCACTACACTACCACATATTCTGGGAGATCAGTCGGGAGCTTAGAGCTTGTCCCGGCTGGGGCGGTGCCCTGCTGGTGGGAGAGTCCTGGTTATGGGGAAACCCCACTAGCCGACGGTAGGTCGGCGCCGTATCTCGCCATGCAGGGGGGGGAAGATCACTGCCATCTTCCGAGAAAAGAACATGCACTACACTAACGGGACTAATGACCAAAGCAGTTGACGCGCCCAGAAACACGAAAAAAATCAATCAATCAACAAATTAATAGTAAATGAAAAGAAAACTGTTTTAATGCAGTTTTCCATTTCAAATAAACAATTCTGTACTCCATTGAAAATGATCGGTGTGCCATTGACTGATTTTAAGGCAACAAAATGTTTAGGTCTCAATTCAGTCAAACCTCAAATGGAACGTCCATTAAATGAATCGAATACTAAATTAAGTTCATTGTGCTGCACATGCAGAATTCTTTCAAATTCAGTCAGCCTTCAAACTGCTCGTTGTGTATATTTCGTAAATGTTCATTCTGAGATGTAGCATAATATCCTGGGGAAATACATCATAGCTCCCAGACTTATAGATTACAAAAAAGGAATTTGCGAATAATAACCAAATCCTACCTACGTGATTCTTGTAAGCCTCTCTTTATTAATGTAGGAATTTTACCATTACCTTGTCTCTTGATTTACAAATCAGTAGTTTTTGTCAAAAATGACTTGCTTATAGACGAGAATATATTTTCAGAAAACGCCTATGTCTATAATTATAATATTCGAAGTAGTAATCACATTCTAGTGACAGTATCAACAGCTCATTACAATAACTTCACATACAATACCTGTTATTATATAATAAGATCACGTCTTCTAGAATTCAGTGGGAAATATAGTTATTCATTTTGTCGTTCTCCATGATGTCGTTGCAGGTCGTTCCTTGACGAAGGACAGGATGAGGAATAAGAGCACAAATTTATGCTGATTTACCCTTGGAAATAGATTTTATTACATTGGAGTGAATATTTTGTTGACAATCCTGGCAAAATACGCTTATTTTCTTTCTGTATTCAAAATTCAAGGAGCACATAACTTAGAGTAGGGATCACAGAATTTTGAAAACGTGCACAGAATTCACTTCTCCCTATAGCACGTCACACAGTTTTTAACTGTTTTTGACGTAAAATAAATAAAATAAAGTGAATTTAGCAGACACTTCCCGATAGCCAGTGTACTGATAACCAGCGACTGGTTCTACTTCCAAAGTTCAATAGATCAAACATCGTCCTACCGAACTATATGCATGATCGACACAGCTGGGCAAGTACTGGAGGCATTGATATGCAATCGTGTGGAACAAGCGATGGGGAGCACAGGAGGGCTTGCGGAAAACCAATACGGATTTAGAAAGGCGAAATCGACAATAGATGCCGCTCAACATGTAGTTGACATAGCCCGGAAGGCAATACAAGGCAAAAGATGGAGAAGGGGTAGGAAAAAATACTGCGCTATTGTTTCCCTAGATGTTAAGAACGCCTGCAATTCGGCGATGTGGAACTTCATTCTAAGAGCTCTGCAGCATATGAGAGTACCACAGTGTCTGATTAAGATCATCCATTACTTTACGAGAAGAACGCTGTTGTACCGCACCGAGGATGGTCAACGGACCCACTGAGTTACTGGAGGCGTTCCACAGAGCTCTGTATTGGGTCCCCTACTGTTGAATGTAATGTATGACGGCGTTCTCAGAATACAGATGCCAGAAGGTGCCGAGATCATCGGTTTTGCGGATGACGTAGCGCTCACTATAGTGACCAACATATAGAGGAGGTGGTTGAAATCGCCAATGAATCCATATCTGTAGATCGCCAATGGTTAACCTCTTTTGGCTTGCATTTAGCAGCAAAATATGCAATTCTCGTCACGTGTAGGAAGGTGAGATACCCATCACCGTTTCAGTGAGAGACAAAAACATCCATTCGGGTCCGTATCTGAAGTTTTTAGGAATCATGATTGACGCGAGGTTAAGATTTAGTGATCTACAGTACGTCAGCGATAAGGCGGCAAAAGTGTTGACCTTGGTGGGACTAATACCGAATTTTGGAGGACCGAGGCGGGAGCGGAGACGACTGCTGTCAAATGTCACTACTTCGATCCATCTATATGCTGCTGCAGTGTGGACAGCAGCAATAAATATGGCGTCGAGCAGGCAGAAGATGCACCGGAGTGCACCAGTTTGCACCGGAGAAGTGCACTGAGGGGTGCTTACGCTTACCGCACGGTCTCGTATGATGCAGTGTATGTTGTGACAGGACATCTCCAAACGAGCTCCTAGTGGCAGAACGACAGAGGCTCTACCAACACCACGGACAGAAGAAAGGAAAGGAAGCCCTCACAGGCCGCGCAGAAGAGAGACACAAGTCGATGATTCAGTGGCAGAGACTACGGGACAGCTCGCAAAAAGGGAGATGGGCGCATCGACTCATCCCAAATATAGAAGTATGGGGAGAGCGAAGCTATGGCGAGGTGAACTTCCATCTCACGCAGCTGTTGACTGGACACGGATGTTTCCGAGGGTATCTCTTCCACTTCCACCGGACTAGACCCAGCGTTCCTTCACTGCTCCCCAGTAGCGGAGGATGCACAACACGTTTTCTTTGTCTGCCCTCGGTTCGAAGAAGAGAGGACTCATCTCTCCCGACAACTCGGACAACAACTGCAGCCCGAGAACATCGTAGGGGGAATGCTGGCTTCTAGGGAGAAGTGGGAAGCAGTGGCGGCCTTCGCGGCCCAAATAATAAAGAAGCTAAGATGCGAGGAGCGGATGAGAATGGTGTCCTAGAATGATGCCCAAAGGCTAGGGGCGCGTGCCCTATTCATCCCCGCGAAATAATGCCTGATGGCGGTTCCGTGGGGGTGAAGAAGCGTAAGGAGGTGGTTTTAGTGTACTGAAATCACTAATCCTGATATTTCCCATAGAATTTCTCAGGAATCTCTGTACTCTCTTTAATGTAATCATATTCCTTTCACATGATGCTGTAGATACAGGAAAAGTTAAGGCTGAGTTGTATCAACCGAACCGTCTCTTGATAACTTTTTTCTGGATCAATTTGTCCAACATATATTTCAGCATCAAATCTGCAGGCGTGTATTTTGCATTATCAATGTATACATTTGTCAGTTCATTTCGAAGCTGCTCACTGTTAAAGAATGGATATTGTTGTATAAGGAAAGAAAACTTTTCTGAACGAAAGGTCGCTTTGTAAGTGGAAAACTGTTTTTCGTCAAGAAATTCAATAAAATGAAAGCTTTCGAAATCTTGAAACCTACATTCCATCTGAGTCACTACTGTATCAATAATTTTAAAATAAACAACTTTGTGTCTCAAATAATTCTGACCTTCAAAGTTCATTCATGGTCGTGTCTGCTTTAATGCAGATTTCAGTAGTCTCTTTATATCTAACACGGCATAATGCTACGTATCTCTACAACAAATTACTTGCCTCGTTATTTCGTGTTGTTGAGCGAAAACTGCATTTCGATATCGTAAAACGTTTAGAACTTACGGGAGTGACCAATGGTCAGTGGGACATTCTCTATGACACTAAATCTTTAGCTTCATTAATTATTTCATAAAAAATCACGAACAAACATCACACTAACGGTACACAAACAACTCACTCTACTTTTCCACAACGTCAGATGATGAGGTGAATTTGCCCGACCGAGACGGAGACGTGCATCGTGGTACAAGTCTGTGCATGCTGGGAGCCTATGCTCTCTGCCTAGTCAGTGCGAGAGAGGAGATAGCGCGCGTCCTCTTGTGCGCATGCGCGGCACAACCAGCCGGTGTCTATCTACTGGTAGGCTCCCCGCTTAGCTACGGGCCCTGCTAATACTCTCGCGCGTAAGCGGGGAAAAGGAGTCGAAAACATTTAATTTTCTTTAACAATTCTGTAAAAAGTATATTAAATAAATGACATACATAACAACAGAACAGATATTGTTGAAAAATAATTTTGATATTCTAAGGCTCCCAAATTGCCCTTCAGCTTCGCCACTGGTATCGAAGTATCGACTCATCGATGTTTTGCTAAAATTTGCCATCATTGGAGACGAGACCGGTCGCATTGCGCACGGGCTTTTAGAAAACATTTGAAATGGAAATATGTTTCATGCCAGAGGCGGATCCACCAGATCATTTTGAAGGGGGCTATCATTATTTTTTGTTAAATAAATATTTTTTAAGTATTGTTTATTATTTTTGTAGTGTATTTATGATATTATACAATATTATTTTTTAAATAACTTCATAATTCCAACCAGTGGTGGCTGGTGCCCTAACACACCGGAGGTTGCACCTCCATCAAATGACGGAAATGTAATTTCCAAAATCAGAACCGTGATATACAATAAAATGTAAGAAATTCATGTAAATTAATTAAAACTAAGTTAAAGAAAAGTCTATATTAAAACATTACTTACATAATTTTATCCGTAGTGTCGTGTCAGATATTTACACCTTCCGCGCACGTGGTTCTGGCGTTGATTTTCACTAGGTGCGTAAGTTTTTGTATTAGCTCTGCACGTACTTCCAGTGGACTGCATTGAGAAAATACGGTGCTCGCACTCCAGTGCTTTGCAGCAAACTATTGCTTGGATACGTTTTCACAAAATTATTTTATTTCGATAATTTCACTACCCTGGGATATCTTGTAATAAAGATCTTCCACACACACACACACACAATATCGCTCGCTGACTGTAACTTACTTGTGTGTACCCATATGTACATTTTGAATTAAAAACCTAACATCAATGAATCCTCCAAACATAAATAATGCATTCAATACCGTCAATAATTGACTGAACTTGTGTACTTTCAATAACACGCGAAATTTATACAATTAGGTTACAGTTAGTAATGACGCTAGACGAAGACAGAAAATTGGGATTCCCCTCGGGACACAGCGTAGCGCTCGGCGACCAAACCCGCCACCCATTGGTTGCCGCACTGAAGGTCCAATGTTGAAGCGTGTTAAAGCGTAGGGCCAAAGAGTACTGAAACCCAGTAACAGGCAAGAGCGTGATGCAATTCCTGGGAGGACACCAGACGCCGGAGAGCGCCAATTGGGCGCTCTTTGGTTTCAAAATGATTGCACATACATCGGTATTGCTCCAACATCTTGAATACGTTTATTTATTCATTTAGTCAAAAAACAGATAAAAATTGTGTGTGAGGTATAGGGGAGAAAATCACGTGCGCACGCTTTCTTGAGCTTCAGAATCCCTTCTCCACAATTTAACTATTAATAGTTGAAAGATAAAAAGTTTAAAAAATAATAATAATAATAATAATAATAATAATAATAATAATAATAACAATAAAATTTTAAAAAGCGCGAGATTAAAATTTCAAAAAACTAGACATTTTCGTTTCCAAGTTATAGAAAACCTATTTGTAACGGTAAACAAACTGCAGTTTTGATTTTTCTGTATTGCTAACAATATAGTAACTCACCCTCAGCTCTACTACCACTACAAGTAAAAGAAGAGCTCAATAAAACGTGCGCATAGTGAAGCTACATTTACGTCTAGAAGAAAATCAAGGGGCCATCTCATCATTTGCCCAATGGATCAGGGAAACTGGACAAAACCCCGATCGAAACGGGGGTCACTGACTCATAAGCTGAAGTACATTACTTGTTACAGTCATATTAAGTCTTTTTTTTTAAGTATACAATGCAAATGTAAACTAATTCATTATACTATATCATTGTTTTGTTAAAATAAACATTATTTTTCTTTTTGATGGTCAGTATAGTCTCTAATTGTATAGAAACAGTTATGCAGCAGAAAATATTTGAATTTTAACTTAAATTTGTGTACCGATTTTAAATGTTTAATGTCGTAGAGTAGGATTATTCAAATTCAATCCTGAAAAGTTCCGGCAACTATTCGTGTCGCATCAAAGGGCGGCCGGCTCAACTTGGAACGTGTTTGCCCACGAATTAGCTAATTACTGTAAGGAATGGATTAACGGTCTCGGAATAAAGACATTCGACCAATTGTTCGATTTAACTGTAGTCCATCAATTAAAAAGGCAAGTGCCGGCCGAAATTCGAGAGCATTTAGTCGACGATTGGGTGCAATTACGTCACCGACAGAATTTGCGAAGAAGTTGGACAATTATGAAATGCGTATGTCGAGCCACAGAGCGTTGCGGTCGTTCAAACGCGAAGGCAGATTCACGGTGCGGCAGCCGCGGCAACGACGGCGGTGGACATTGTCACGAGCGAAGGACCAGAGCCAAGCGAGCAAGACTCGGTATTCGAGGACGCGGAAACTGACGAGGAAGCCATTCCATTTAACAGCGGCGAGGAGAGGGCGCGGAGGGAGGTAGCGGGCGACTTTGAACAAGAACACACGCGCGACGCGAGTGATTCGACCTCCGAAGGTGCCAGAGGCAATGTCACGGATGGAAGCCTTCTCGATCCGGGAACGCTGGCCACTGAACAACGGAAATGTGATGAATTGCTCGGTATTATTGAGACCGTTCTGAATCAGGGCGAAGGAATAGGGGAGGAGCGGTACGCACTATGAGGAGAAACGCTTGTGCGTCGTCGAAACAAACGCGGAGAAGAAATTGTCATGATTGTAATTCCCCGTGCGTACAGAGGGCAAATACTTGAGTTGTGTCATGTTACAGCAAATTGTCATTTAGGAGTAACAAAGAGTAAAAATAGCGTGGCGAAGCACTACCGGCCAAATTGTTACCGGGACATGGAAACATTTGTACAAACGTGCGACAGTTGCCAGAAGGTTGGAAGGGCAGGAGAAAAGGTCAATGCTCCCTTAAAAATCGTGCCAATAGTAGCCGAAGTTTTCTCTAAAATTAACGTCGATGCATGCGGTCCATTTCCAGAATCCGAGTTTTTGGATAAATTCGGCATAAGAATTGTGCACAGTTCCGTGTATCACCCGCAAAGTAATGCGGTAGGGCGCATGCACAGAACGCTAAAACGCGTGTTGCGCGTACTGTGCTTAGAGGCAGGCCCGGAATGATTGATTTTTTCGTGTTTCCGGGCGCGTCAACTGCTTCGGTCATTAGTCCCGTTAGTGTAGTGCATGTTTTTTTCTCGGGAGATGGCGGTGATCTTCCCCCGCCGGATGGCGAGATCCGGCGCCCGAAATGGGAAAAGCACAGTTCGGCAATACTTTTCGCCATGCGTACGACCGTACATGAGAGCACCGGCTTTACACCTGCGGAATTAGTTTTCGGTAGAAATCTCAGAACACCAATGACGCTGTTATACGAGAAGTTACTGGGAATTGGTGACACTGAAAGTTCTGTCGTTCAGCATGTGTCTATTAATTTAATTAATAGAGTCCGCCGATGCAGAGAGATAGCACAAGAAAAAGAGCAAGAAAAAAGACAGTCTTGGTATGATCGAAGAAGCTTCAACTGCGGTGATCATGTTCTTGTGCTCGCTCCAAATCGAACGAATAAGTTGGTGGTGCAATGGAGGGGGCCAGGGGAAATTGAGTCTCAGACGAATTACGTGGTACGGTTGCCGGGTAAAGCGACGGGGCACGTTTACCACGTGAATATGCTTAAGCCCTTCCACCTGCGAACATAATATGTAAATTTTCTCGACGTTCGAGTATCAGATGAGGAGGATGAAGGTGAACTTGACAGATACGCAGTGAGACTCGAATCCGACCACTTCGATGTTGCTAGTAAGTTTGAAGGTGCAGTCGTCGAGGAAGACTTCCGAATCGCACTCGAGAATTTGATAATGAAGTATCAATCCCTTTTTTTTTCTGATCGACCCGGGCTGACGAATGCGGAAGTTTGTGACATCGAGCTTAATGATCCCAAACCAATTAGGTGTAGGCCGTATCGAATGTATGCTCGACAGAACATCTTAGAGGGAGAAATTAAAAAAATGTTACGTGACAAAATAATCGAGATAGGAGAATCCGATTATACGTCACCGATGATTCTAGTTGAAGCTCCGGGAAAGGCGCCTATACCATGCATAGATTACCGAAAGCTAAATCAGGTGATGAAAACTGAATACTATCTGTTACCGCACATAGAGCAAAGAATAGAAACAGTAGCTTCAGACAAAATCATATCTTTAGTAGATTTGGCGAAAGGTTATTGGCAGGTTCCTATGACACCACGCGCGCAACGTTATGCCGCCTTTGTTACAAACTTCGGGACGTGCCGGCTGTTGCGCATGCCATTTGGAATAAAAAATGTTCCATTTTTGTTTAGTAAAATTATGGCCAACTTGCTGCGCAACTGCCAGAAGTTCTCGTTACCATTCCAAGATGATAGAGCTATATTTTCAAACAGCTGGCAGGAGCATATTGTTCACTTAGAAGAGGTTTTTAAAATTCTGAGAAATGCCAAATTGCACGTTCAACCTGCCAAATGCAAATTTGCACCGAACTCCGTGAAATATCTGGGACATTGGGTAGGAAGCGTTGGGTAGTTCCTTTTTGTTCTTTCTTCTCTTCTGGCAATTACTCAAATGGGAGGAACAGAATCTATAATTCCGTTTTCACTCGTGTAATTTCAAGATTCAAAAGGGAGTTCACAATAGCATTTCGTAGAGAGAGCGTCGGGAGTTAAATAAATTCGTAGCAGTTATACCGTATGGTCATGTACAATCAAGACTGCAAAGAAAAGGTAATTTCCTTCCACGTAAGTGCTATTATAAATTTTAGAATTGTAATAAAAATGTGAATCAATTTAATTATTAATTTTTTTACCATAATTACTTTTAAATGGTGATTTTTCAATGTCGCATGCCCATTTTAGTAAAAATAAATGCCTTTTTGCCTACCAATTGTAAGTAAAATAACATGATCTTCCGGGCTCTCGTCTTAAGAAAATAAATAAGTTTAATGGAAAAGGCACTCTGAGGGGCCCAAAAATGTAAGCGCCTCCCCTTTTGTTTTAGGCTGCGCACCCCTATGAAGATTAATACGTGTTGACACTACTCTCTGCCATGAAGTCTGCATTAAAATTAAGTATGCAATTTACAAATTTCATTTTAAAAATGTAATATACTAAATACGTAGTATATATTACATTATATAAAACTACATATGTAAAACATTCTTGTTCTCGTATATCTGTTATCAACTATTGTTCGATTTAAATACTGACTTCTGGCAGATCTCAACTTTGACACGTTTATCCAATCGGGAGCTTCAATACCAAAAATTGAAGTCATCAGGAAACTCCTACCACAAGTAACTATTGATCTGTCACTATTGATGTACCACAAGTCACTATCAATCGGACAATATACATCTTCTCTGACCTCACGGATTCTACATAATCCGCTCAGCTGCGAGTCAGCTGTCAGCTGATTCAATACTACCACTGGTACTTGTACTTATGGGCCCACTGGAGAATGCTCGTGGGAATAAATTTAGTCTTAAAGTTGACATAGGAAGCGGTGTTCTGACAAAATTAGTGTGTAATCCGGTTAGAGATTTCATAAGCTTCCATTGTATTAGAAAAAATGGAAATGTTTGTTTGCATGTATCGTTTTTTGATGTGTATGACGAATGATTTCTGTAAAAGGATTTCATCATGTATGACAACAGATGTTTAGACATTAACTTTTATTACGATGTATTTATTGTATCGTTAGACACCTGAAGGTTACACACAATTCATCATGAAGTCTGTCCCAATGTCGAATGTAAAGATGAAATGGCTGGATCATTTGAACAGTGTTTGGGCAGGAGAAAATTGTGATAATGTGTGTACCAGAGATGGTGTATTTTTATTATATGAACGCCTAGTGGCAAATAAAGAGGTTGTGATTTCACCTACAACAAGTTCAGTGTTAAATCAAAATCCAGTGCTACCAGATTTTGAATGTGAATCTCCTTCAGTTGGTGAATTGGAACATCATGTCACAGCTCTTCTTAATTCACAATTTGAACTAGCAAGAAGTGTATGTGCAGAATCACCATTTTCAGTTGTCCTGAGGCAAAGGTTATTGGTTTTATGGAGAATATTTCATTCTGTATCAACCAAATATCATGACAAGGAGAAGGTTAGTGGAGTTAATCTTTTTCTTAATTTTTTAATATTATTGACATTCTTGTAGTCAAATTGTGAACTGATTTTCTTAGTACTCTTTGGCGCAGGTAAAATCTCAATCAAGCACCCATGACAACGAAACCAGAAGTGAGAATAATGAAAGTTCTAGTGACAGAAGTTGTTCTTCATCTCAAGCGTTGATTGAGATGGGGGTTAAAACAGGACTCAGCCTCCTTTTTACATTATTACGTCAGAGTTGGCATAATGCTGCTTTAACTGGTAATCTTGAAATATGTTTTGTTATTTATTTATAAAATATTAAAATTATTACATTCTGTATCATTGTATAATATTTTCAGGGAGCATTAACCTCTGCAATGAAGTTTTAACAACAGCTGCTGAAGTTGTTAGAAATTTACCTCCATTAGCTTTGGCCAATGAGAGTCAGATTACACCTCTTGGTGCTCAAGGTTTAAGAGAAGTTACTAAATTTTTGAGACAGGCTGCTTTACCATCATCTGGTGCTGATACTACTGGTAAATCATTTTAATAAAAGAATGCTTTTGGGTGCATCAGTTTGCTTTCTACTACACACTTGCCGGTTTGGCAAGGCAACCAATATCTAATGCAACTTGCGTTGTTTATTATACTGTACATAAGATATGTAATAACATATACTGTAATATAATATTGCACCATGTAAAACTGTCTATTAAAATGTACTAAGATGTTTTTTTGCTTGTTAATTTTGTAATGACAGAAACTCTTTATTGAGCTACAAAAATTGTACTTCTGCTTATACTAAGAAAATGTATTAAGATCTTCAGGAGTTGAAAAATAATTTCTGATGCAGAACATCATTTTGGTTAGTTTTATCTCTTAGTTCTTAAGGGTTCTATTCATTTTAATATATAGTGTGTTGAACTAAAGTATAGTGAATTTAGAAACTGCAGTCCTTTCAAATCTGTATTTTGTATTTCATTGCAGCTGTAAAATAGTGAACTGTCAAAAGCTCTTTAAAGCTTAGAAAAGCAACAAACAGTATATGTGCTAGAAGCAGAAATCTTGGGTTAATGCCTATATTTTTTCTTCAGACATAACTCATCCAAAGCAACTTGTAGGATAAATTTTATGTATTTTATATTGTGTTTTTATCAAAAAGTTTAATGGTCTTTCTTAATAGTGCTCATATTTTATCTTCATGTACAACTTCATTAGAAACTGTAAATAACAAATGTTATGAATTTAATGCTTCAAGGAATGTCTAATGAATTAAACGGGTTTAAACCAGTTATTTTATACACATTTACATTGATAAGCAAAAGAGTTATGATTGAGGAGTTGTGTTTTGATCATGGTTTTTTGCAGGCCAACTACTTGCTTCAGAGTTACTCCTAGCATTGGCTCTTCAACGTGGATCCCTCAGTCATCTTCTTGATTGGATTGACATGGCTCTTTGTGCATCTGCATCTAATCCTACAGCTACTATCACAGCTACAGTTTTTGTTGAAGCTATCTCTCTTATGCATTCATCTGTTGCTGGTACTGCAGGGGTGATTTCTTCTGTTCAAAAACCTACTGCTGATGAGAGAGGCCATGTACCTCTTTATCAAGCTGCTATGTACCTTATGGAAGAGGTATACAATTTTGAGAATAACTATTATTTTGAATGCTTATAATGTCCTGATTTTAACGAACGTTTAAAAAATAGAATAGTTTTAGAAACTTCAATAATAAATAATGTCAGATGAGGGTCCCTCATTCATTCTAGTCTATTTGAATGAAAAGTGATATTTTTTGACAATCGTTCCTTTAAACCCAGTACTGTGATTATATTACAGTTTTGATTTCAGCTTGTACTTCTTGCTTGTGACTACACACACTCGTGTCTTGGCGTGGACAAGAGAGATCCTCCCTCATGTACTGGAAATGCAGCTGCAGATAAATGTGATGTGTATGTGTGTGGCAGCAATTCTTCACACCAAGTTGCTGAAGAAAGTCAAGAGAAAATCCTTGTACCCCGACTTGCACGAGCCTTTACACAGGTTCAGCAGGTATGTCCATTATTAAGACTGTTAGCATTATGCCTTTGGTATTAACTTTACCATTTGAAGTAAATCCAATTTTCTATTTAACAATATTCCATGAAAGGAATTGTTCTCCAAGCTTTATAATTATTATGAACTTGAAGTGTTTTGGTCTAAAGACATGAATACTGTTTTTTGTGGAATTCAGAATTGTCAGTATCTTTGAAAATATAATTTCACTTTTGTTTATTTTAGTTCGTATTGAAAGTCAAATAATTAGAATTTACCTTGAAAGTACTTTAGTTTCATAAGTTATATAAAATTGAATTCTGTCTTAAATTGTATTTTCTCAAAAGAACAAGTCACTTAAAAATTTTAGAATGGGATTTTTAATTTATTAATAAGTTAAAGACAACATCAAACACCGTATCTTGACAGTCTTCAATGACATTTTGAGAGTTACTGCACCTCTATCTTCAGGTGTATTATGATGCAATAAAATTTGTTTTACTTACTAACACACAAACAATAATGTAAGTAGTTATCATGATCTTGACCTCATATTATAAATATATGTGGAGAATTGTGAGGATATTTTTACAATTTTATAGTCTTCTTATAGTAATTTTAAAGGGATCTGTTCTTAAGAGAAATTGTGAGAATAGGTCAATAAAAGTCTGTTTTTTGACAATAACTTTACAATTATAGAAATAGCAACTGTCAATTTATTAACTTTTTTGAAAATAAGATATTTTGCAATATAATTAAAACTTAAAAAAAAAAAAAAAAAAAAAAAAAATTGGTATGATTGAGTTTGTAAACAGGGTTTTCAGAGCCATACCATTGTGAAACATGACTAAAGACACCAGTTCCCATTTGCAGGAGCATCATAATTCTGTAAGTTTATCCATAAAATGTATAATTATGCCAATTAATATACATATGACTACAGGTAATTAGTTCTGTTGTCTCTGTCTTTTAGTATAACAAATTGTGTATAACAAACCTCCAATGAGGATAGGGTTGCCATACAACCTGTGAAAGCGAGATACTATGTCCTGAAAAACAACATGTATCCCTCTGTCCTGCCAGATTAATCGTTGTTTCTGCCAAATGTACTGAATTTTTATACTCTGTCATAATTCCACTTAGTCCTACAAAAAACCCTCTGTTTTGTGACTACTTGTGAACTATATCTGAGAACAATGTGCTGCATAAAAGAATACAAGCAGCAAATTCTTCTACTGGGCATCTGGCACCTCTGTGTTCACTAGACATCTGCCAACTGTGGTTTGAGAGTTCATCTTCTTTGACCAAGAAATAAAATCTTCAAAAGTGAAAATTTTATTTATTCAGGGTAAACACTTTCTGGTAAACAGGAAAGTCAGTGAATTTTTTGAAGAATCGTTCGAAATCAGGGAAATTTCAGAGACAATATATAAAACTAAGAATTTTCCTTTAAATTACTCGAATATATTGTAATTTGGAAAAAATGTTGTTTCTTAAGCAAATACTGTTATTTTTCTTTTTACAGTGCAATTGGAGAGTTGAAAAATTGATAAAAAAAGGTCCTGGGTGTTTTGAATCAAAGTGCCTCTGTCTCTCTCATAATTAGTCAGTGCAAGAGAATTAGGAATGCAAATGAGGAAAGGGATCATTCATTAAGAGTTTTAATGTTGACCAAAGTCAGGCTTTATTTAATATTTTATTTAAATACCCTGAAATACTTCACAAATTTTGTCTTGGAAAACTTAAAGAAATGAGCTGGATAACCTCAGGGAAATAGATAAAGTCAGATAAATTCAGATAAAGTCAGGGAAATTCATCCTAGAAAAAGAGTGGTTACCTTGTTATTCTTGATAGTGTGCAATGTAATGTATCTTGATCTATTGAGTTGTTTACTTGATATCCTATTTATTAATAGTTGTATAAAAATAAACAATTTGCTTTGAAATATATTTCAGTTGTTCTGAATTCCTTTGTTTTCCTTAAACCCTGACAACCCTATATGAGGAAAAGTTAAGCCATTGTCAAATTTACATAAAACACTTTTTTAAATGGTTAAAAAAACAATAAAACATAAATATCCTTTCATTTTTGACAATCAATGAGGTTATTTGCCAAAAAAGCCTTTATTTTGCATTTACGAAGTTTTGCATGTTGGTTAGACTGTAGTTTATTTAAAAATTAGACATGTTTTCATATCTGAAAGTAAAAATGACAAACTTTTTTGAAGATATTGAATAAAAATTTTAAAATAAATTACAAAGAATTGGAGATTGAAAATCATTAACAATCAAGTATAAGTGTAACAAATATATAAGTAATAAGGTTAAAAAAAGGTTTCTAAAGAAATTTTAAAAACCTTTCAGGTAAATTTGACAAACTTAACCTCATGGGAGATCAGACAAGGCACTGACAACTAGTAGTGTAAACTCTTCTATTACTTCTTACAATTTCTTATATTAAAAACAGTATGTCTACATGTCAATGTAAATTAATCCTTGAAAAGTCTACATAAATTATTATTTGTATGTTTAGTAAGTAAAATTAATTTTATTGTATCACAATAGACATGAAAATGGAGGTTCAGTAACTCCCAAAACGCCGTTGAAGACTGAAGAATGTTTGATGCTGTCAAATACGATATAACTTGATATTCGATAAATAAATTAAAAACCTCTACTATTGAAAATTTTAAAAGGGCCTGTTCTTTCAAGAAGATGTTATTTTCAATCTTGAAATTATCTTTGTACTATTTACAATCTTGAAATTAAAAGTTCTTGATTTGAAGGAAAATAAAATTTAATTGATTTGTCAATGTGAAACTTGATATTGATTGTCTTGTATTCTTTTCTACACTCATATTTAAGTTTGGTTTTCATCTTTTGCATGCGAGGGACTTGTTCTTTCATCTTTTGCATGCGAGGGACTGTTAGAGGGACTTGTTCTTTTGAACAAATTCTTTTTAAGAGCTTTCTCTTTTTCTTCTTATGAATATCATAATTAATGTGTTTGCAAGCTTTGAATCCTTGAAGTTGTGTTTTGGGTGATCAAATCATAATCTCCCATTAGGGTTGGGTTAAATTATTTGCACATCTTGAAATTTTGATGATTGCTATTTAAATTTAAAAAGGAATGATGTGCAGTAATATTCTTTCTATCATTTGTGTGCTTCTTATTTGGTTGTTTGTAGAAATGTAAAATTAAAGTTATGATTTGAACAGAGTATTTTTAATTCTGAATTTATTGTTTAAAAGAAACTGAACTTCGGTTTACACTTAGACTCTTATTTAAAATTACTTTTGAGAGACCTGAGTCTCTCAAAAGTTGGCCACAGTTGGTAGTGATTTGAACTCCTTGTGTATCATGGAAAAAATTTCATTCAATTGTACTCTACTTTATTTTTTTTTAGGTTGAAGCAGGACAATACTGCTCATTTATAATACACACAAATGGGACATTGAGTGCTTGTGGAAAAGGAAGTTATGGTCGACTTGGTTTAGGAGATTCAAATAATCAGCAGCAGCCGAAACGTGTGGCTATTGATGGAGTTGTTCGCAAAGTATCTTCCTCGAAGGGCAGTGATGGACATACCTTGGCTCTTACAGATGATGGAAAAGTATACAGTTGGGGTGATGGTATGTCTTTTCTAATAATAGAAGTGATGACATTAATAATATTGTACTCTTTAAAATTTTTGGGTGAAATAAGTTAGGGGTGGAGCATTTAAAAAAGAAATGCTTAAATTGCATGAATCACATTAATTCATTTTATTTTTACAAATGCCTAATTTGAAATTGTTGCTACCCCATTTCTTATTATAAATTATTTTTGTAATGTTTTTTATTTTATATACAAAATTATAATTTTAGCAATGAAAACATTTTGGGGGGAAAATTACAAACTCTTTTAAGAACACAAAGAGACTAACAAGGAAAGCATTTTATCAAGCCAACACCAATTTTCTTGAAAAAATTTCAATTATTTACAACATTCCAAACATTTGTAGATGGAAAAATGAGCAATATTACACAATATAGCTAGGCAATCTATGCTTTGTTAATAGGTGATGCATTCCTCCTGACATTCCATCCTCCTCCAGACATTCAGAAACTAGTAAAGGAAAAAAGAATAAAGAATTCTCAGAAATGAATAGAGATTTTTACCATATTTCAGGTCACACAAAAACTTTGTATTTGCAATTTTTGATCAAATTTGAAGATTGACTTGCACCAGTACAGGAGCTTGTGCAAACTACTTCCTGATGGATTATTGAAATTTGATTTGTAAGCATTTATGAAAATAAAAAATTTTGCTGGAACAGTATATTTCATCAACAGCAGAAACCCAATTTTTAATTTGTTTAAATATTCAGTGTAATAAAAGAAGTGTAGAGTAATAAACACATGGAACATTAAATGTATTCTAGTATAGAAATTTATTGCACATTATTGTGTAATGGCATTTGAATGTCTTATTATTTATTTTATTGTATTAGTGCGAACTAATGATATGTTTCCAAGTGAACAACTCCCCAACTTTTGCTCATATACACAGTCTGCCCCAAAAGTAATGTGTCACAATTTTCTTGGTCTTCACTATAAGTTGCAGATCTGTCAGACTAGTTTGGATAGGTTAAGGAGAGGTTTAGCTTTTCAATGGTTCCTAGTTCAGTTGTCTCCATGCCCTGGGAAGGTTAGAATGTGTAAGTTTGTGAGCTCCTGTATAGTAGTCATGTCATACATATGATAGAGAAATCTTACATCTCAAAATCGTACATATATAGAGAAATCATATGTATGATAGATCTGCAATCAAATTTTGTGTGAAGCTGAACCAGATGCTGGTGAGAACTTTCGGAACTTTCATCCTAATTTTTAGACACTCTTAACACCAGGAAGGAGACTTGGATCTCTGAGTACGACCCGGAAACAAAGGGGCAGAATGCTGAGTGTCACACCTGGGTATCACCGCGCTCCAAGAAGGGTCGCATGAGCAAATCACATGTGAAAGTCATGCTCATTGCTTTTTGTGACACAAAGGTGATAGGGCACAGTGAATTCATACCTCTTGGAGAAACCGTGAATGCCAAGTTGTACAAACAAGGGCTCTAGAGACTGAATGATGGTCACCTGCGTCTGAAAGGAGATCAGCGCATTCTGGAAGCATCACGACAACCGCACACTGGCCTATACCACCTTCGTTGTCGAGGACTACCTGATTGGTGTGGCAATGCTTCCACAACTGGCCTATAGTCCTGACCTTGCTATGGCAGACTTCATTTTGTTCTCTCGGCTGAAAAGGGTCATGAATGAAACACATTTCAGGTGTTTGGACAACATTGAAAAAAGTACAAGGGCTCTAATGGACTTCTTCGCCAAGGACTTCCTGGGGATGTATGAGACAAGGAAACCGGGTGGCAAAAATGAATCGATGCACAAGGGTCATACTTGAAAGAATTTTGAGTAGCTGTACCTACCTGATTAATACACATTTAAAAAAATGCAATGCATACTTTTGGGAAATACCTTATATAATCAGGAGCTGACTTGTTTGCGTGCAGGGAGCGGGGTGTCTTTGACTTATTTGTTTTACTTATACTCATTTGCCGTTTTAATTTTTGCCTATAGACACTTGGAACAATATACTTGGGACAGCTAATAGTTGCGGAGTAGGTGGGGGCGAGGGCAGCTTCCAAGAACACAGAGCGCATTCCTCAGCCTCGCAATCAAGTCGGCACCCAACTATATTTACATTTACACTATATTTACATTTTCCTCTGTTGTACACCGTCTGTGCACTTCTTCGTGAGACTCATCAGCTCTAGCCATGGAAGCCTGCCATTCAAGCTTAATTTTACTTCTATATCCCCTTCCTTAAAGATTTTATTTGTGTGAAAACTTCTGTAAGGATATTATTTTTAATGAATAATCCATAGAAAATTGCATAAACACTCATTTTTGAGTTGATCAAAGTTAAAATAATAAAAAAAAAAATCCTTTTGAGCTTAGTAACAAAAATGTAAATCTCTTGGGCAATACCCAAACCAGCTTTACTGATTGCAGAGTAGTTTCTGAATACAGTACATATATTGATTTCACCAAAACATCAAAAATTTCAATTTTTAATTGAATTACATTTTGTTAAAAAAAGCAGATTGAAAGGGTCTCACAGAACGACGCCGAACATCCGCTGCCTTTGCGGAACATCCGCAGTAGAAATTTCGTGTGACATGTTGACTTATGAGAATGTTCAGACCTACACGGCAGCGAATTGCCAACATTTTATTTGCTGCAGATTTCCATTTGTGGTGGGATGCATTTTTTCCACTGCTGCTCCAGTTTCGCTGTGGAAACTAAGGTAAAGCGTCAGATCTCGTATATTTTCAGCTCGCCAGTAAATCTGACACGAGAGAACGGTAAAAAAAAAAAAAATTTCTAATCGTGTTCAGTAATTTAATTAATTTTAAATAATATTAAACTTTGATTTTTTACATTTTTCTTCTTTTTTTGTTCTTAAAATTTTGAACATTTTACAAATGAAAAGTTTCAACGAGTGAGTGCAATAACAAGTTGTTCTTCAGGTGAGATATCTTCATGATTGTTAAGTGTCTGATTTTCTTATGTCTTCTGCGAACAAATACAAAATTTCATCAAAACAGGCACTGGTCATTCTAGTAAATTAAAAGTGTTTCTCATCCTTTGTGGCATCAAGGTGTGAAATTCTCTGTACTTTTTCCTTTCTAGCTCAAAATCATGGACCCCTTTTCTATGGTTTCTAAAGGGATATTAACAATTTGAGGAAAACTTGTAAATAAAGGAGGAAAAAGGTACCACACTGTATGCACTCAGAAAACATGCCATGAGTGACTTGGCACTTCCTGCATGAATAGAAGCCAGCGCCTCTTCTTTATAGATTGAAAACTATTGTTACCAAACGCTGTCTCATAATTGATGTCCCCGTGGGATGCTCCGGTGACCATGAATTCCGCCACCGCGTCTACTGCAGAACTTTCCTTGCCGCACCCGTTGCGGATCTTCTGCGCCGATCTGTGGGAGCCTGTATAATTGAAATCAAATTTAAAATACAATTCCTTTTTAGGAGAAGTACCCTTGTATAAGCTTTTCTATTCAGGCAGTATGACTAGTTTTATTATTATTATTGTTATTGAATATGATTATTATTACTACTACTATCCTTATTATTACAATAATAATGATAGTAATAATAATACTTATTATTATTATTTTTAATTACAATGTGAGTAAAATATAGTAATTCTAACATTTTTGCTTGATCCAGGTGACTATGGGAAACTTGGTCACGGAAATTGTACAACACAGAAGCAACCTCGACTTATTGGTGGTATTCTTTCTGGAAAAATGGTTAAATATATTCATGCTGGTTATCGACATAGTGCTGCCATCACTGATGAAGGAGAATTGTATACATGGGGTGAAGGTGATCATGGACGTCTAGGTGAGATTTTTAAGTGTATAGATAATTCTCTTTCGACATGTTACTTCATGATAAAAATTCTTTATAAAAATTGTATGACATTAAATGTAGTGAAGAGGAAAAAAGAAAGAAAGTATTTAAGATAATGTGTAAACTCATGTACTTTAAGATAATGTTTCGGTTCATAAATCGATGCAGATGATACAAATATTCTTTGCAATCAAGAAATTGTAAATAGTACAATATCAGATGTTTCAAATTGGTTCCATATTAACAAATTAATAGTATACAAAAAGAAAACGGTTTCAATGCAGTTTTCCATCTCAAATAAACAATTCTATACTCCACATACTCTATTGACATTGATGTGTGCCATTGACTGATGTTAAAGTAACCAAATTTGTAGGTCTCTCAATTCAGTCAAACCTTAAATGGATCGTCCATTTAAGTGAAATGAACACAAGATTAAGTTAATTATGCTGTGCGTTCAGATTTCTTTCAAATTCAGTCAGCCTTCATACTGCTCGTTGTGTATATTTCGCGAATGTTCATTCCCACCTGAGATATGGCATAATATTCTGGGGAAATACATCTTATAGCTCCCAGACTTTTAGATTACAAAAAAGTCTGTAATAATACGTCTGTACGAATAATAAGCAAATCCCACCCCCGTGATTCCTGTAAGCCTCTCTTTATTAATCTAGGAATTTTATCATTACCTTGTCTGTTAATGTACGAATCAGTGGTTTTTGTCAAAAACTTGCTTAAGGGTGGAATATATTTTCAGAAAATGCTGATGTCTTTAACTATAACACTCGACGTAATAATCATATTCATCAGGTGACAGTATCAACAGCTCACTACAAAAAATTCACATACAATACATGTGCATTATTTTACAATACTCTGCCAGATGATATTAAACAATTAAATTTGATAGAAAAGTTTAAATACCAAGTAAAATCGTTTCTATTGCATAATGGTTTCAATACAAGTAGAGACTATACTGGGCATCAAAAAGAAAGTAACATCAATTTTAACAGTGATATTTAATGTATTATTTATCACGTGGACTGTATAATTGTAAACAACCTGTAGGAAGTATTGTACCGCAGCTTCTGAGTCAATGACCCCCATCTCGATCAGGTTTTTTGCTCAGTTTCCCTGATCCTTTGAGCAGCAAATGCTGAGATGACCCCTTGTTTTGCTTCTGAATATAAATGTAACTTCATTATCTGTGCATGTCTTCTAGAATTCAGTGCGAAATATAGGTATTCAAATTATTGTTCATGTTGTCGTGGCAGAAAATGTTATTCCTTCATGAAGGACATGGCATGAGGGATAAGAGCCCAAATTTATAGCTGATTTACCCTTGAAAATGAATTTTATTACATTGGAGTGAATATTTTCTTTAACAATTTTAGAGAAAATGCCAATTTCTTTCTGTATTCAAAATTCAAGTAGTATATGGCCCAGGGTAGGGATCACAGAATTATGAAAACATGCACAGAATTCACTTCTGCCTGAAGCACATCACACACAGTTTTCAACTGTTTTTGATGTAAAATAAATAAAAAAGTAAATCATATAAATAATTTATATATGGGTGTGCAGTATATGTACTTGTGCTTTTATTATTTTTTGCCTCTTTTCTCTTCTATTTCTTTGTTCTTCCCTTTGTTTTCATTTTAATGTGTATGTTTTCAATTCACTGAAATTTCTTAATATTAGAATGTGTGAGTGTTGTTGGAATTATCATGACACCCATAGGTTGTCATTCTTATAGCTCACATTATTTCATAGGTTATTTGTGCAATTTGGGGAATTTGAACACAACAAAACTACTTTACTAATCTAAATAAAAGAAATGGGTAAATCAATGTACATAAAAGCTACAAGTCAGGATATATTTGTGTTTCTTTCTTGAGTGATGTTTGTCTTCACATGATGACTACATGATAATGCTTGTTTCACTGTTGTGACTGAATATCAACACTTCGTAAGTCAAAATCCAAAGGTAGTGTTTTTCATAAAAAATAGCATGTATGATTTCTTAGTAGGTGAATATGATAATTTAAACAAGAGCGACCTAGAGATGCTTGACCCTGAAGTTATGCAAGCCATCAAAATTTGATAACTCTTAGGTATTTAAGATAGTGAATGCAAGAAAGCAAGTGTAGTTTAACAAACATTTTTGAAATATTCACATATTATCCACTTCATAAAACATTAAAAGTTGGGTGATTCACTAGAATCTAGTCAAGTTGTTCCTTGACACTAGTAAAGTTGTTCCTTGTGTCGTGAGTGTGCACATACCATCAAATTAATGGTGTTGGGCATTCTAGTGTTAATAGATTTAGTTATTAATGTCACAGAAATGGGTTCTGTTGCTAGTTCATTAATGTGATTTCCATACTTATATGTCTACCATTTCAGGTCATGGTGATTATAATGGAAGAAATATGCCCACTTTAGTACGTGATATTGCGGGTGTAGGTTCTGTTGCATGTGGAAGTGCTCATACCATTGCAGTATCCATAGATGGCAAAACAGTATGGTCATTTGGATCTGGAGACAATGGAAAATTGGGTCATGGGGATACCCACAAGACTGCCAGACCCAAGGTGATAGAAGCTTTACAAGGAATGCATATTCATAAGGTTGCCGCTGGAAGCCAATTTTCCCTTGCTCTTACTTCCAATGGACAGGCAAGTACATTCTCAAACTTTTTTGCTGACATTTGTCCAAATCTTTAATGTAAAAAAATAATACAACAAAACTTAATTTACTAGTTTTCCAGAGGACAGAAAAGAAAAACTCTAGAAGTGAGAAAATCATATAACTGAAAATGAGGAATATGTAGGTGCAAAATAAAAAGTCAAAGTCAATATCTTGACCATATTGTTGCATTAAGAAATAATATGCGTATATTCTATGTGCATATAATATTCTCCTTACATAACATTTACAAGAAAGAAAGTTTTCAGTTCTGAAAAGAGAGTCATCTTAGACAGTTTGCATTTCTCTGCATGTAAAGCATAAATTTTCCCCTCAAAATATGACAACTACCCCATAATCATGCATATTATATGATTCCCATGTATTTCATACCACTGGGTCAAATGTTTATCATGCAGTTTTGTCAAAGTAATACCAGGATACATGAGAACATTATATAAGGAGCATTAAAAAAGAAACGAGCTGGAGGCCTAGGAACAAAAACGAGTACCTGCAGGTTAGAAGTACCTGGCCCTGGCTGTTGAGGCACTTGTCTCACAGTGACACAGGCAGTGAATGGCTGTCTCATAAAATTCCTGGGGCTGCATTGTGAAGGAGTTCCACATACTACTTGACATCATCCAAGGTGAATTGTTTGCTCCCCAGAGCCATTGTTAGGGGACCAAAAATAGCCTAATCATGGAGAAAGGTCTGAACTGTATGGAGGGTAACCGGGCCGGTGATTTCTGCAAGAAACAACCAGGCGAGCTCACCCGTTGGGTCATGCTGCTCCACAACAATTCAATTTCTCCTTATAATTATGCACTTTTTGGTCCCCTAAAAAAGGCTCTTGAAGTGCAAGTGATTCACCTTGGACGATGATGCCTAGCAGTACATTCAAAACTGATTCACAATGCAGTCCCGAGAATTTTACGAGGCGGTCATTCACCACCTTGTCTCACGGTAGGACAAGCACCTCAACTGCCAGGGGCAAGTACTTCTGACCTACAGGTACTGGTTATGTTCCTAGGCCTCTGGCTCGTTTCTTTTTGAATGCTCCTTGTAGAAAGCCTTAGGGCATAAGTGGACACTAGCATCATCTTTCAACCCTGTGGTTTTATCCATAGTTCCTATCAGCATCCAGTAGATGGCTCATAGGTCTTGTGCACCAGCAAAACTCAGCAACCTGAATACCAAATCACACACAGATTCCTTGGGCTCTTCTAGGATGATGTAATCGTTTTCACTTACTGGCCATCTATGTTGTTATGAAGTTGGGATTTGTATTAAGTGTGTACAAAAGTGCAAACCGAATAAACTTAAAAGGCTTATCTGAATTAATTTAACTTGGAAAGAATAGGAATTTAGTTGGGATTTATAAACAGTAACGTACAAATGTGGAAAACCTATAAATGGAGTTTCGCTGTATAAACTTTAAGTATTAAACTTATTTATTAATGAAATTCAGTAGCAAATTGTCAATTCAATGTAATATATAATTAATTATGGACAGAGTAGTTGCAATAGAAATTTTGTGTATTGAGAAGAGACGTAATTGAGAGTTGATAGTGACAAAAAGTAGTACAAATATATTTATTTAATTTCAATAACCTTGGACATAAATAACCTTGTTTGTTTATTTATTAAGCTTTTGTCTACTTTCTAAACTCTCTGAAATAACTTTTGTTTCTTTGCAGATATACACTTGGGGTTTTGGAGCGTGTTTGGGATGTCGAGGTGGTGAAACAACTGCACTGTTACCACAATTAGTTGAAGACCTTGCATCTTTGAGAGTAGTTGATGCTGCAATAGGAGACTCACATGTTTTAGCTCTTACTCATGATTGTGAGGTTTTTGCGTGGGGAAACAACTCAATGGGGCAGTGTGGGCAAGGTCACTCAACATCTCCAGTGCATCGTCCACATCGTGTGCTGGGCCTTACTGGAGTACCTATTCATCAGATTTCTGCTGGAACATCTCACAGTGTTTTTTGGACTGCTTTGCCCATTGACAGGTAGGAGCAGCTAAATGAATTCAAAACATTTTTGAATTTCGATATGTACAGTCTTCAGGAAGTTATATTTATTTAATTTTAATGGCAGCAACAAGTTGTACACATTTCTTACAATGGTGTAACAAGTTATACAATAATTCAGTTTCGTAGAGTAACATTTTATAACTTGAATACTAATTATATATAGTTTTATTTCTCTTGCTCCCTCTCTCTCTTTCAGTCTTTCTCTCTCTCTTTCTTTCTCTCTTTGTCTTTCTCTCTCTCTTTCTTTCTCTCTTTCAGTCTTTCTCTCTCTCTTTCTTTCTCTCTTTCAGTCTTTCTCTCTCTCTCTCTCTTTCTTTCTCTCTCTCTCTCTTTCTCTCTCTTTCTTTCACCCTTTCTCTCTTTCTCTGTCTCTCTCTCTCTTCCTCTCTCTTTCTCTCTCTTTCTCTCTCTCTGTCTCTGTCTCTCCCTCGCTCACCCCTCTCGCTCTCCCCCTCACTCTCTCTCGCTCTCTCGTTCTCTCCCTCTGTGTGTGTGTGTGGGTGCACGGGTGTGTGTGTGTGTGCGTGTGTGTGTGTGTGTGTGGGTGCGCGTGTGTGTGTGTACGTGCGTGCACGTTCTTTCACTTCAGAAATTATATCATTTTTTACAAGTTTCTGTATGTTCATTAAAACCTTTTTTGTTCCTGAAATTTACTTTTTTCATGTCTTTAACACCAATTTTTCTCAGCCCCATCCATTGTCTTGTGATATTGCAAAATTATTCCCACTTGTGCAGTTTTAAAATTAAAATTTCCACTTTTGTCATAGAATTTATAATTTACACTTTTATGTGATGTACAATTCCATCTAAAAGGTAATGTTTGGCTGAAATATTTGGTGTTAGTTTATTCCCGCCCAGCATGCAAAATACATAACTATTTGTTGAGTATGAACTATGGATGAAGTCAAAATTATTTCATATTGTCCGGTGTGCCCTAGAATTGCTATTGTCAATTTAATTTCAAAATAACAAATTACTGATAAAAAGTTATGGATCTGTTTTAGGTTGCCTATATTTTAATGAGAGGTTTTGCATATTGCATACGTATTATGTGCTGCCTTCACTTCTAACTTTTCTATTATACTAGTGAATGTACTCTTTTTTAAGATCAGTTAGTACTTTTCTTTAATATTATATTTATTTTTCCCTTGCAAGCATGTTTACTTGGTGGTTCTTTGACGGGTATAAAATAAAACTTATGCAGTGCTTTTGTAGATTGCAATCGTACTCTAAAATGAACGTAAACTAACAGAAGAATGTTAACTTTTTGTGCAAGGTTTTTAAATAAAGTTTTCATGTTTTTATGATAATAGATCCAAAAAGAGAAGGAGACTTTCTATTTTCCAAAATTTTATAGAAAGTGGAATTTGTGTATTTTGAAATATAAGGTCAAGGTTACTTATTAAGAAAAGGGCAATTATTAATGTGTTATACTTTATTGAATGTGCAAAAGTAATTTTCCACCATTGGCACTTGCTTGTAATTTATTTATTTATGGCAGCAACAGTATTCTGGTATACACATATCTTTAAAATTGTACATTTTACCTCAGTATAAAATTACAATAAAAGTTGATCCAGTACAACTTGTCTAAGGCAGAATCCGGATAAGCTGGGAACCGTCCTAACATAAAACGGAAAGGAATTTTTAATATAACAATATTAAAAATTCTGGATAAGACTGAAAAAATATTCTTTTAAAATTAAACATTGACTTGTAAGTGTGGGGACATCATACCAAGAAACACACAGAGCTCTGCTCGTCCATTCACTTTCTCAGCCTCCTTCGTCAGAACATATTTCCCATGCTACTCTTGTGAAAGCCATTGTTTAATTCTAATACTTCTGACTTTCACAAGCCTGTGTAAAACAGAAGAGAAGCGAAAAGGGATTCTTCCACAGTTCTTGTAATGCCTGCTTTGGGTTCAATGGTTCTAAACGTTTACTGTTGGTTGGTTTGATGAGTTGTAGGTTTTGTGTTAATCAAGTGTTTACAATGTCAGGCAGCAAATTAAAATGGTAACTCTGTGAGAAAAGTAGACTAATTGAAGACAAAGCAACACTTCTGTTAGGGTTTTGATAACGAAATTTGAAGTTGGGAAAACTGAAGTATTAGCCTCTTTAAAAACAAAGACAAAATTAAGAATGAGTGTTTAAAATAAAATTTTTATAGGTGGTTGCCACAATATTCTCAAGAACCTAGGCAAATAGTCGAAGCTTAAAGCATCAGATGAATTCATCAGTTGAAGGAAATTGAAATATTGAAGAAAATAATATTTCTTGTACTTTTGATGATTTTTTTTATTTCATTAGACTTTGTGTTGCATTTCTGTGTGTCATTTTGTTTGTCTCCCAGGATGTCTTCATTTCTTTGAAATGTTATTTTTAGGTGAGATAAACTACTCGTACACCCTATTCCGTCTTTGAACGATTGCGTTTTCTGAATTGCCAATTTTTATTGCAAACCTGAATAACCTGGAAATCTGCATAAGGCGGGAGAAAATGTTGGACCCAAATGATTCCGGCTTAGACAAGTTTTACTGTATGTAGATAATTCATAACTGAAACATAAATTTATCCACATATGTTGCAGATAAGTTTATTGTGATCTCATTGACATTCTGTGGTGATGGGCTATTCCTTGCATTGACTCCTGTTTTTTAAAAGATTGTGTCACTGTAGAGTTTTGACCTGTTCCCACTTAATTTTCAAATTATCCTTTGAGTTGCGTATCTGAGCTCCTCTCGAAAAAGTTATCTAGAGTGCGAGTGCTCTAAGCCTTGTTCAAGATTTTGAAGGTTACAATGAGGTCCCCTCTCCACCTCCTCTGTTCCAATGTCAGTAAGTACAGTTCATGGCATTGGGTCTCATAGCTTGAGTGCTGTACATCCCCATAGAGATTTTTGTTGATCACCTTTGTACTCTCTAGAGTTTGTATGTCCTTTCTATAATATGGAAACCCGACAGCAGTTATTTATTCCAAAATTGACCATAGGTACATTGTGTAAATTTTCTACACAGAAGGTGATTTAAACTTTGAGAAAACTCTTCTCGTGAGATAGAGAATGAAATTTGCTTTCCTGGTGACTGCAGCTACTTGACTCTCCCGTTTCAAGTCCTGCCTACTCCTAGGTCATGTTTAGACATTGTAGGTGTTAGTGTTTGCCCCCATTTGAGTACTGGTATTTAGGGTTATTTATTCCAGGGTTATTTCTTCCAAGGTGTTCACTTTCAACTACTCAAGGGAAGTAGTCAAGTAGTTGACCACTCCTCAGTCTTGTGGATGCCATCTTGAATATCAAGTTAGTATAATGTTAGGTCTCTATATAATTTGGTATCATCTGCAATAGCAATTCCACTCTTGATTGTAATTCAGTTCGTGGGTTGCATGTGTACAAAATAAATAAATAAAATGGGTCGAAGGGCTGAGCCTTGGGTATTTCACTTGAGGCAGGCCTCAGTGCAATAGTGCAACACCTATACACACTTGGAAGAATATGTCCATTAGGTAATCCTGGATCCATTGAAATAGTTTTCCCTCGATTCGTAAAACTTAAAGTTTCAGCCGTAACCTCTTCTGCAGCACCTTATTGAAGGCTTTTGCATGGCCTCATTAGATGACATCTGTAGAATTTCCTTCATTAATAGTCTTAATCCAGACATCAAGTTCACTAAGTAAATTTGCTGTGGTTCACCTTCCAGGAATAAATCTGTGTTGCTGTTGAAGAACATTGTTGATAGTAAGGGCGTGGTTTAACAGTTTCTGTACTAAAGGACTTTTTATTACCTTCCCTGCTGTGCTGAGCAAGCTGACAGGCTGTTTGTTGCTTTTCTTAAATATGGTTATGATTGTAGCTATCTTCCATTTGGGAACTACGCCTGTATCTAGTGATATTCTGAAGATCATTGTCAAGGAAGGAGCTAGTTACAAGGCACACCTTTTCAGCTATACTGTGGGGATACCATCAGGCCCCACTGCAGACCTTTCACTTAGTGCTCACAGAGTTTGAGCAACAGTAATTCATGAGTTTTCCAGATCTCAATCAATTCAACTGACTGGAGCACTCTATCTGGTTCTGTTGCATATTCCTCTTGAAAGTTGTCTGCATATGCTTCAACAATTCTCTTTTATTCGGTCAGTAGTTTTCCTCTCACCTTTATGCATGTAGGTATGCCAGTTTTACCTGAATGAAGGAGTAAAAATGTTTATTCCCGTTTTGAATAATGACATCTTTGAACTTTCCTTTCATCATTTTTTTGCTGTAAGATCGTTATTGATCATTCAGTAAACAGTATGATCTTCATCTTCCCAGTTTTTTATTTTTTTATTTTGACCACACATGATATTTCATCCTAGATTGTTTCATAATTTCTCTGTTGACCTATGGCTTGTTTAATATTTTTATTCTTTTTCATTTGTGGGGAATATGTACTAAAGAGTTGATCATCTCACAGAACTCGTTGCCTTTCCAGACAAAAGGTTTGTTGCTAGAGACTCACCTATTGCATCGTAACTAGCTCTACAGTACTTTTAGTCTTGGGACATCCTCAGCGGTTAAGTTATCCTCTCGCCTGGTCTGAATTTGTAAGGATTTATAACATGATCACTCAAGTTAATTGGTGACCTCAAGTCAGGCAGTAGGATGATATCTTCATTTGTTACCAGTACCAAGTCTAACACTGCTGGGCTCTGCTTTGCTCTAAATCTTGTTGGTTCCATCATCTGACTAAAATTTGAATGAATGTAGTGATGTATGAATTCCTGCTCTACTTCTGTTCTTCCATGAGCTTCACGTTCTGTCCAGGTGATACTAGCGAAGTTGAAGTCTCTGAAGATCATTACTAACTCGTGGTTTAGTCACACACCTTGTTGATACCAGACGAATTGGCTCCATTTTTTCTTGCAGAGTGTAAAAGAGGGCTTTACCAAATTTTTTTGTGTCAAAATTGCTGTGAGTGGCATTCTGAGACCCACATTTTCGTCTGTCAGTAACATTTTCGATCTATGCCACTAGTTGTCACTTTTTTTATTAATTTTTTTGTTACTTGCTTCCTTTCCCTTCCCTTTGGATGTTTGTGTATTTTCTCTGGTAAACTTTTGATTATGTGTTATCTAATATTCTCTCAATTCCTTTTTAATTCTCCTTTTTAAAATCATACTTTACACTTTTGTAGTATGTTTATTTATTGTTAATTCTCGTTATTCTTTTTTCTTGTTATTCTTGTTAATTCTTGTTATTATTGTGTTTCTTTGCAGGCAAGTGGTGTCATGGCATCGTCCATTCTGTGTTGACCTACAAGAAGGCACCTTTTCCTTGCTGCGAGCATTTCTTGAGAAATATTGTTCAGGATTTGGGCAAGATGCATGCCCTCCACCATTTCCTCATCCAGAGTAATGCATACAATTTTATGTTAATATTGTGTCTAATGTGACCTCTTAATTAAAAATTAAAAACATAAACATATTATATTTTTACTAAAAATTCTTTTGTAAAGCCATGTAGAAATGCTTAAAAAATATTTCTTTGGACATTGGTGTTTAATTATTCTCCATTAATTTCAGAGATCATCATCGTTTTGTCAGTCTTTGTTTGAAATTGCTGTGTGCTCATTTGTCATTGGCTCTGACTGGTGGACTGGCCTCTTCTGTTTTGGGTTCCCAAGCACGCCCACTGATGCATCTACTTTTCAGGTGAGGTGATCAGGGAAAGTGGAAGGGATTTGCATGAAAAAGAAGGCACATTATTAGGTATAATTTAAGAATGAGAAAGTTCATTTAAAAATGATTAATGTTCAATTTATTATTTACAATTGTTAGAAGTATTAATGAAGAAACATATTTACAAATTCACAATTGGTTTAAGTGTAATAAAACAGAAAGGCTTGTTAGAACAAGATGCTCGGCTAAAACTTGGGTAAAACTTGCATCTTGTGTTAGTGCTATGAAAAATCAGAGATGTATTATAAGGTTTTACTTTTTTTTCCAAAAAGCAGCGGAGAGAGAAAAACTTTAACAATAGAGTTTTGAATGACAAAAAGAGTTGGGAGTAGCAGTGATGAAATATTTGTCTGTTCATCTACCACAACTGTAGAGAAGAAAATATGGAAAAAATTGTATTCAGTGTTTGTGATACTATACATAATAACAACCACTTCCAGAACTGTAGTCTTAGAGAAAGTATTTTTAATACAACTTTGCTCTCTATTTGATGGGAGAGTGAATTTACCATTTAGTATGTTTATTATAAGTTGCTGATAAAATTATTTTATCTCTAGGAGTTGGTTGTAAACACTTAAAATTGTTTTATCTGACTCTGATTTGATATTCTATAAAATTTTGGGAATAGCAACATTCCAAATATTTGAATTTCAGTAAACGCAATAACTGGGCTTAGGACTACCTTGAGTACAAAAATCTGGAATAATCCTGAGATCGTTTTGTGAAAACTGAGAACATGGTAAAATGTAAATTTTTTAGTTTCGTCAAACAACTTAAAATGTATTCACATTCATCAGTAATTAAATCCATAGTCAATAAGAACTGGGGTACAAATGAACTTTTTCAAGAAGCTTGTTACATCAATCTGGGCTCAAAAAATAGATTTTTCAAAAGCCAAAATAGAAAATTTCATGAACATTTATCTCTACATGTGTAAAAGTTTCATGGTGATAACGAATTGTTTTTCTATTATGAAGGAAAATGTTTTATTCTGCACCATTTTGTTCCCACTGACAATGAAATCCATTTCATTCTCACAGACCATATTCCCTTCTCCGTATTCCCCACATTCTCCCTCAATGTATGTTTAAAAATTGGTTTCAAAGATAACTTTTGAACTAATGTATGGTTTGGTTTCTGTTTTTCAACAAATTAAAAAGGTTCAATTACATTGGCTTTTTATTTTTTATTTTATTATTATTATTATTATTATTATTATTATTGTTGTTGTTGTTGTTGTTGTTGTTGTTGTTGTTGTTGTTGTTGTTGTTGTTGTTGTTGTTTCAATTATTTCAGTTTGCTTTTCAACTACTGAGGTCATGTAGCATTTGGAAAGGGTTTTTTTTGTTTTGTTTGTTTGTTTTTTTCCATTCAACACATCATTTTTCAGTATTAAAAAGATAGTTAAAAAGACACAAAGGTTTAAGAATGAAATCCTTTGAGGCTGAAAGGTAAATTTTAGAAATGATCAAAATGTCCTGTATTATCATTTCTGCAGGCTTAACAAGTGATGCTCTGCAAGGTGCTCTGTTGGGATCATTTCTTGTCCCATTAGGTCATGGTGATGTTGCAACAACATTCAAGTGTGAAAATCCTTTAAAAACAAAGTAAAAACACTGTTATTACCTACCTGAAATTTACATTTATCACCATTTACAGTGTTTTTAACCAGCCCCTTCAATTTCCATATGTTCAAATTGTAAAATATTCCAGCTTTTACACATTCAAAAAGAAAATTTCTCTGAAACGCTTTTTCCCCTGACTGTGCAAACACAAAGGAGGATGGGTCGGTTCATGATATTGCAGATATTCCCACCAAGCACTAGAATTAATTTATTTTTTTCATTTTTCGAGGTACAAAACATGTGGGAATAACCCATTTATGTGCTTATTTGTAACAAAGTGTTGCTCTAAGAATCTAATCTAGAGCTACATTACATCAATATAAATTTTTGCTTAATTCTGTTTTGGAATCTGCAAACTCATAAAATAGTTTCAGTAACAGTCTTTATATTATAGATAAAAATAGAATTAGTTCTACAGTTCTCTCTTTATCTCTCTCTCCCTCTCCTCTCTCTCTCTCCCCCTCTCTCTTCCCCCTCTCTCTTCCCCCTCTCCTCTCCCCCTCTCTCTTCTCCCTCTCCCCCTCTCTCCTCTCTCCTCCCCTCTCTCCCTCTCCCCATCTCTCTCCCTCTCTGTCCTCCCCTCTCCCTCTCTCTCCTCTCTCTCTCTTTCTTTCTTTACTCCTCTCCTCTCGTCTTTTTTCTCTCCTCTCTTTCTATCCTTGTTTCTTTCCTAGCCATCTCTACCCTCTAGAGAAGACTATTCTATTATTTCCTCTTACAGAGCAGTTAAACAGGACATTACTCAGCATTCAAATGTTGTTGATGTTGTTTTCTGCTGAACAGTAAGCTATTTATTTATTTGTTTTCAAAGCTCAAACAACATCACAACAATGTGTACAATAGTACACATTGATGTTATGTTAAAATGACCTTTACTTCAAATTTTCTTGTAAAATCCTGTTATGAATAACATAAAGATGAATAATCTATTGTATTTAACCATCAGTATTGAGATTTTTCTGTGAAACCATACATTTCAAATCATTGTTGGCTTTTATAGTTCTATTGATTTGAAAAATGTTTTTCTTTTATACTTTTTCATTACTGAAGGTTGGTTGACATTCCAACTCCAAAAAATGTGGAAGCTGTGGTGAATGACACTCTAGCAATCGGAGCTCCAATGCTGTTACCTCCTCTGAGAGAAAGAATGGAATTGCTCCACTCTTTGCTTCCTCAGGGATCCAACTTAACAAAGGGACAGGTATCAGAAAGTTTTTCTCTTGTCAAAACAGCTATGAATAAATAATAAGAATCATTTTATATATGAAGTTCTGAAATTCAAATTGTATTTTAGTTGAAATTTCAAAGGGTTTGAATTTAAAAAAAATATTTTTTAAGATTTTTTAAAATTAATTTTTAAAAAATTGAATAACTTGCAGTGTAGAATGTAATTTTCAATTTAGAATTTTAGTACAAGGAGAGAATATATCCAAATGTGGATTAAAGTAGGACTAAACTCCAAGAATAAAAGTATAGAATAATAGAATAGAATATATTTCTTTTGGTCCTATTCACCTTTTTTTCCTTCAGAAATTGCTGTTGGGAATCATTCTTACCAGTCTAGAAGATCATGGACATGTTTCTGCTCTCCTTGGATACAGCCACTGGACAGAACCAGTCGCCAGTGCTAGTCGCACTGCTGACTCGGATCTTCATGCTCATCTACGTTTGGCTGAAGTACTTATGAAGACATTATTGGGAAACTTGAGTGCCCACACTGTTAGTTTTTCTAAGTTTTTGAAACATATTCATTTTAAAGATATAATTAATTTAAATTGGTTTCATGTATTGCCTTTGTATTTTTCCTTTTCAGATGGAATGTTTAGATTCTTTGCAGAAAACCTTGGAACAAAGTGAAAATGTGATATCCGATTCTGTGAGTTCAGTGAGCAATTTGTACACCTTGTTGTCTTCACTTCAAACGCATCTGGTGGCCTATTGTAGTATGAGCAACAATGAGTTTCCTGCAGTAAGTTAAAATAAATAGTAATTGTTCTTCTTTTTGGCCCATTTATAATTCTCCAAAACCCCCTTATAAGAGAATCCCGCTTATAGGAGATGCATTGTTGACTTAAAATGTATTTCTTTCCAGGTCAATCAGAGTATTGAATTACTTCAAAATCATCTAAAAATTCTTCTTCCTTTGGCTAGTGATATTTTTAATTCCTCAGCATCCATTGCTAGCAGCCATCCCGGTGCTGTGTGTCACCTTTTTGGTATGTTTTTTAATATAGTTACTTCATTTGCAATATGGTTGTAGGAACATTAACACTTGAAGTTGTATTTTTTAATAAACACTGACAGTTAATTAGGTTAAATATTTATCAGATAGAATACATAACATTGTGTCAGAGAATTTATCTAGCCTGAGCTCTTCAACTGATCAGTATTTTTGATTGTAGGATATTCAAATAGTTTATCAGTGAAAATGTATGAGACATTATAAATAACGCTAGGGATTATCGATAAATTTAATACATTTTTGTGTAGAAATAAAAATTTGTCATGCAAATACTTGAAAAATATTTGTTATTGGTGGCTTGGAATTTGTGACCTTCAGATTACAAGTGCAACTGTGTAATAAATTTGTGATTTCAAGATTGTGTAGAATAAACTCCATTAATTTACTTACTCGCTCCCTTGCACACACAAATGCACGCATGCAAATGTGCCCACTCGCTCTCTTGAAAGATGTTAAAAAGAATTCTAAAAATCTTTTTTTTTATTGTATACATCAACTTTTAGGGTCAAATAGTTTTTTGATGTTTGTGTTTTTGTTTTTACTTTGAATGTGATAATTGTTAAAAGGGAGGATCCCTTATAAATAAAAATACAATAGCACAGTACATCTAATTAGAGTAGTTTTGGCAGTTTGAGTGTCAATTTTTATGTTGATTTGGCAAGAGTGTTTGGAAGCAATTTGAATTTTATAGGCAGTATAGACCTATATTTTATAAGCGTTTTCAGTAATAGTATTTTTAAACTGTAATTCTTACGAAGACTTGCATGGTATTTCACTGGAGCAGCTGTGCACTGTCCATGTGTCACTTGAGCTGGTCCTTTCCTGCAGCTCCATTTTACTTCCAAGTGACGGATCCAGCTAAGATGGTACAGTGATAATAACCATTACTTCTGCAACATCTCTGACTGGGAGGTCTTAGGGTTCAAGTCCTGACTGTAGATTTTGAACTGTCGGTTGAATTCAGCTGCTGTCTGAAGGAGAATTCTAGTGGCCAACTGCTTTGATTGGTTGTTTTCGATGGATTCTCCAATTAATACTGGGCTACTGCTGAAGCCTTATCTTAACAAAGACCATACATAGACCATATGCCATCTTCCCTTTTTCATCCTTGGTCTTCCTCTCCCTTCACATGCATGCAAGTCTGCATGCCTGCCCACAAATACTTACACATGCATGAGATATAAGATTTTAATTGTTGCTTCTTTTTCTTCTAATGCTTCATAAACCATAATTTTCAACCAGATCTCACAGTTTTCAGAACTTCAAAAACTTTGTAAGCTGTCGTGTAGGTCGACACCAGATCTCACATTCTAGTGTGGGAGGTATACCATCGCCTCTGTTATAACATGCACTACACTCTGACACTAATGATCAAAGAAGTTGATATGCCTGGAAACAAGAAACAATTACTCACTCACTCTCACTCATCTCATGCTTACTCACTCCCACTTACTCACTCATTCCCACTAACTCTCTCACTCTCACTCACACTCTCACTATCTTATTCCCTCTAACTCGCTCACTCACACTCTCACTATCTTACTCTCTCTCACTCCCTCTAACTCTCACTCCCTCTGTCTCTCTCACTCACTCTCACTTACACTCACTCTCTCTCGCTCACACTCTCACTCACTCACACTCACTCTCTTACTCTCAGTCACTCTCTCTGTCACTGTCTTTCACTCACTCTCACTCTCACTCACTCACTCACCCACCCACACACTCACTCTCACTCAAGTCATTCTCACTCATGCTCACTCAATCACACTCACTCTCACTCACTCACTCTCCCACCCACTCTCACTCACTCATCCTCTCTCACTCACCCCCTCTCACTCACTCGCTCATTCTCACACACTCTCTCACTCGCTCTTACTCTCTCTCACTCCCACTTACTCTTACTGTCACTCACTTTCTCACTCTCACACTCTCTCCTACTCACAATCTCTCCCACTCACAATCTCTCCTACTCACAATCTCTCCTACACACACTCTCTTCTACTCGCACTTACTCTCTCTTTCACTCACTCACTCTCTCTCACTCACTCACTCTCACTCTCTCTCTCACTCACTCACTCACTCACTCTCACAGTCATGAGAAATGAGCAGCAATCTGACTCAGCCATAAATCAGGCCAGACCAGCAACAGTCAAAAGAAGGCTCCAAAGGAGGTATTTGAATGAAGTATAAATATAGGAACCTTTGTAGTGTAATAATAGTGTGGTAATTATTTAGCGGTGCAGAGATTGAACATGACAGCAAGACAAAGGTCACTCCTTTTAGTAGGAATGGAGAAAACTTCCTTTTTGTTGTGAAAAAGGTAAGGCTCTTAGTAAGTTATTTCACAATTTGCACCAAAAAGTTTGGATAGAGAAAACACAAGGTACATTTCTTACACATTTCCTTTTTGATTTTGCCAATGTGAAAACTTATAAACCTCGCTGTGGCCCTGCAAGATATTTTTTAAATTTTTCGCCCTCAGGCGTCATAAGGTCGTGCACCCCTCCACCAGGGTATTGTACATATTGAACATGATTTCAATGTAGATAAGAAAATGGATTCTACCAAATTTATGACAGACCTATTGGTGATTATTTAATGTTGTTTATGTTTGTGTTAGGTGTCCTGCATCAATCACTGGCAGGAGCCATGTTGTCAAAACTCTTGCATTCACTGCTTCTATTGAGTGTGCCCAGTGTTCAGCCCTTGCTTTTCCATTTGCTGGGCGCTCTCACCTCCCTTGACAAACTTAATCATTTACTGCCATCAGCGCAGTGCTCACAGCTAGACAATACTTCTTCTTCAGGTAAATATAACAAGTTTAATGAAAGATTAATCAAATAGTTTTTTATGGAGATGGGTATTCATTGTCCCTTGTTATTTCATGTTAGAATTGTTCACTGCCTTGACAGCCCTAACATTCATGAACTATCCATATAATTGGTGATCTTCAGTTCAGTTGCATAACTTCTTAGCAGTCATATAGTGAGCGACAGTGTAACAAAAATTTGATATGTTCCACATTTTTAAGTGTTCTTTGCATTGAGAAAGAAAGAAAGAAAGAAAGAAAACAAAAATTAATCAAAACATTTGAATCCATTTGAGAAAATTTTGAAAACGATGTTGAGGCTTCTTGTGAAGTATCCCTCAAAATCAAAATATCTGTTTCAAATTGACAGGACCTCAAGTTTGGTCATATTGATCCAGGAATATTAATTTTGAAGAAAATTCTATAAATGTTTTAGGTGTTGTCTGTGGACAGACAGACAGAGAGATTTTGCTGTAAACCAATTTTTCAATGTCAAGGACCCATAAAACTTGGAGTCTAACTGTACATTGAATTAGAGGATGTAATTTACATGAAAAGGAAGAAATTCCAAGTCTCCAGGTCTTGAGGGGTTAATATACATTGAGTTGTTAGAGAATATTTATTGTTTTACTTAGGAAATACGAACCAGTGTTTCACATGTGGCTTGAGACCCCTTTTCAAGTGCATATAATGTAAAATAATTTAAAAATCAACACACAGAGTCAAATTAAGGACAATAAAAAGAGTAAACCATAAAGCTTTGGAGGACATAGTCCTGATGTCAAAAAAGTCAGGTGATTAAAAACCTAAGTAACGAATGACATGTGGTAGACAATCATATTTTTAATTAAAAAGAAAAAAAATATTATCCACTAACAATTTGTTATGTATTAACCCCTCAGAACCTGGAGATGTAGAATTTCTTTCTTATCAAGACTATACTTAGGGGTTGTGGAGTCCATTCTAATTGAAGTAATTTACTGCATGTAGGAGCAAGATTGTGTCCACTTTTTCTGTATAAGGGACCCACAATTCGAGTGTTTCTGTCTAAATGTCCCTCTTTATGGAGTATGCAATATAGTAAAAAGTAGAAGGCCTTGATTTGAAGCAACGAAGACATTTCTTAAACTACTTTTTAATATGGAAATTAATTTGGAAAATATAATCAGTTTCTCTAACTTAATGCGAAATGTCTGCTGTTCTTTGCAGAGGCCAATACACCCACTCCAGGAGAGTTGGCAGAACATGCTTGGCTGTGGTTACTGGATCTTGAACGAGCATGTAGCCTGTTGGTAGGTCGATGTCTTGGGGGCCTACTGGCTGGAAGTCCCCTGGCAGATGAAGAGGAGCTGGCCCAGCATTGGCTTAGTCATGCTCTGTTTTCACATGGTCTTGAAAAACCTGAGGTTAATGTGGGTAAGTGTAGTTGTGTAGTTTGAACTAACACAGTCTGAAGGAAGTAAATGTGTAAGTGATTATACTTTCAAAGTGGATTATTGCTAAATAGAGGATACAATAGCTTGATATTTTTTCTGAATACCTATTATTCTGTTTATGTTTATGAGACTTATGGGAAATATGATTACCTCCTCAGAACTTGGAGGTAATACAAATTTAGTCATTATAATATGACAAATAAGTGCTTGTGTATGCATACATATGAGTGTGTGTGTGGGGGGGGGGTGCATGTGTGCATGCGCATGGGTGTATGTGCTTGTGTGAGAGTTTTTGTTTTTTGAAGGGCAGCCGAAAATCTTGAAAAGATACTGGTCAGCCTCTGAATTACTCAGCTTGAGAATTTTTACTCCATAGAATCATCAGTCTTCTTTTCTATCCTCCCTATGGAACCTCCATCAGGCTTTACATCACAAGAGGATTAGGGTGACTGTTACATGCCACATCTCTTTTACAGTCTTCATAGTCAACCAGAGGCATTAAGAGATTTCCCTTCTCCTGTCTTGTTAGTTCCAACAGTACTTCTTGTGAAAAATGAAGCACTGCTTTCAAACTGGTTGCAGGGGCAAAGATACATGTGTCTGTAATTTTGGGAGCGATTGGATCATTCCCTAGCTTTAGAATGACACTCTGTTGTTGAGGGTGGAAACTTCGGCACTGGAACACGCTCAGTGTCCTTGACAGCAGTTTCACATTCAGGACAATGCAGAGTATCTTCCAGTTTGAACCAGTGGAAACAAGTGTCCATGACCCGTCAGAAACTGTTTGAGATAATAATTTACCTCATCCATCTAATCACTGTTTCTGTCTGATATACATTTCAACTGAATGAATCAGTTGTGTCAACCTTCTTCCCTGTGAATGTGTCCCATCATTGGTGCCATTCTTCCATTGGTTTCTAACAGTCTTGTTTCTTGTCACCTTTTCTATATTGCTTCTGCCATTCAAGGGCTTTGATATCAATAGGGGACATCCTAGCGATGACACACACTGCTTCTCTGCCCTTAATATCTAATGCACAAACTTGTACATGGTGGTATGTTCTGTAAATACAAGGACTGCAAAACTTCACTGTTGCTGCTAAGTTGTGCCTTGTACTTCTTTTGAATTTTTACTTGCAGTGATGGGGTAGAATGTTGAGATAAAAATGGCAGTTCTTCATGCAGTCTACAGGCAAATTGATGGCAATTTCCAACAACTGTTTTCATGCTCTCTTGTATCCGCACCTGTCTTCAACTATCAGACTGATTTCAAAACCTTTCTGTAAACTCATTTTTGTTATTAATAAGAAAGTATCATTAAGAAACTTTGCATTTTGAGAATAGAAAATGGTGATTGTTGCAACTCAGTTTATTTTAGTTATTCATTGTTATATGACTGAAAATAATTAATTTCAAAATTGGGAATTCATTCATGTTATTAGGATTGCGAGTAAAACATATATCTTACCAACTTTTGAGTGGAAGTGATGACAGTTCAAATTGGTTGGAATTGGGAATCATGCCTCTGGAGCCAAGTATGCAGGCATGGAAGGATCTTGCTTTGCCTACAACTTCAGGAGTAGGAGTCGGCACTGGAGGAGTAGCCACCAGCCAGCTGTATGAGCAGTTGCTTGAGCATGCTCAAAGTCATGATTGGGATACTTGTGAAGTGGAAGATGAACCATTACTGGAATTGTTGACTCGAGTAGCTTTAGTTACAATGCTCAAACATACAGGCCTGTTGACTCAGCCATCACAACACATGTAAGTATCTAATGTTTATTGATGTGATAATTTTTATTTTCATATATTAGTTTTAACAAAGTGTATGTATTGTATAAGAAAAGGAAAGTAATGATCTAAAGAAACCATTGTTCAGATTTTGACAAATGTGTTTGTTTTAATGGTCCCTGATAATCTAAGTTTTTCTTTCTTTTTTTCTTTTTCTTTCTTTTCTAAAGAAACATTTATGTAAATAACACTACTGTCCAGATCCTGTCCAGGATTTTCTCCAAAATGAGTATTCTCCAATCAATTTTGTCAATCTTCAGGTCCTATGTATGTTTGGTAATGCAATTTTTTCTTTCTTTTCCAGAGATGTCAATCATGTTGCTGTTCATGAAGTGTATCAAATGGTTTTTGAACTTCGTCGTCGCATTTTATCTGCGAAAAGTCATGGTTCAGTGCCTCAAGATGAGGATATTGTTAGCCTGAGTCACAATCCAGAAGAAGATAGTGGCAGAGATGAACGATTAGATGACACAGGTTTGCCCACATTATATATTTCAGTAACTGTGTAAGATATATATTGTGCTTCCAAACGTATGTTCTACAACCCTGCAAGAATATGAAGAGTGGTAATTAATAAAGAACAGTTTCTTTATGATATTGGCAACTTTTTCTTTAGTGTAATTCTTTTCATTCTTTGCCCGCTGAATGAACTTGTGTTGTTCCTTTCAGATGTAGATGATACTCAAAGTGAAGGTGGAGGAGCATCTCCCTTAGTGGCTGCTGATGGATATGAAATGTTAGCTCAGTGTATGTTGCAGAGGAGTTTGTTTCTCCTTTTGGCTGTTCGTGGTCCAGAAAACCCCTTTACTGACTTGGATAATACCCAAACCGAAGATGACAATGATAAATTGCTTATGACCAGGTGTGTGTTTGTTTTTCTGATAAAGTTTAATGGAATGGAAGCCCTAATACCAATATATCTAGATCCAATATCAAAATGCAACCACTTGTTAGAGCATGCGGAGACGTTGGTGAGGACTGAATTGGCAGAAGACATGCTTCAGCATGCTAATGGCTTCGAGTTTTCTGCCACTGCTATAGCTTGAGCAAACAATACTGGATGTGACCAGCTTTTAAGACTAGGGCCAATTTATGACTCGAATGGTTGGGGACTTCAGTGGTTGCAAAAAATTTGAATATCTACAAACCCCCTACATCTGCCAACCATAGGAGAAATGTGCAAGCACAACTTCAAAAAAATCAGTTACGGGGTGGTTTCATCCAAATTCACAAGGTTTCATCCAATTTCAAGTTAGCAAAGAAAAGATGTAACTACACAGGAATCCAGTCTTTATTTATCACAGTTGTCAAGTTATCACGTAACAGTTAGCAGTTATCAAATGTTTATAATTTTTTGAAAAGGAAACCATGCAAATTATTATGCTCATATATTTTTTAAGATATTAGACAATTTCATATGATAGGAGAAAGGGCAATTTGTTTTGCTACCATGTTTCTGCCACCACTTCCACATTAAGTTCACCTTTCAGTTCACTACCCATTTGTATCTGCAGACTATTGCTTCTTTCTTAACACAGACCTAATTTGCTTTATTATTGATAGATCTTATGAGACTGATAGCATCTTATTTATGACTACTTGGCACTATTAGAAGGCAAATAGTATCTATTAATTTTCAGGGTCCAAGTCGAGTTAGGTGGAAATGTTGGACCAGTCAGCCTCCGCCGGCAGTTAGCAGCTATTCTTCGCTTTGTTAGTGGAGAGCCAGCTGAGCGCCCACTTCTGGCATGTGGTGCTGACATAGACATGGGTTGGGGTAGTGATCCTGTATTGCTAGGTTCTGCCATGCAACGACAGCATGAACGTGCTGAGGTGAGCATCTAATGTGATGAAAGATATGATGAATGGAGGGATTTGAAACTAAACAACAGAGTTGTCGTAAATCAAGATTTTTATTTGCAGAGTTAAAAACTTGTATTTAATGTTTGAATTACACTTTCACAAGTTCACAAATTTACACTTTTTTCTAGTTATAGTTTTCAGATTTTCAGAGGTATTGTTTTGAAGGCTTTGTACAGAAGAACTCAACACTAGGTCTAGTAATAGCAGATGTATTAATAATTTTGTCAGCTGTTTTACTCTTGTTTGAATAGAAACCACTTGCGAAGTACATGATACATTGAAAAGTTATTATGAGCAGCATGTGCAAATAATATTGATTTAATAAATAAGATGATGAGTTAAAAACAGTGTGCAGATAAAGAAGGTTACCAGGTATTTCATGTGTCCAGTGATTATTCATTTTTGAATACTGAATTTTGTGTGTGTTTTGCAGAGACGACTCTCTGCTTTGAACCAAATCCTAGAACTTGTTCAAGATGCAGACAAAGAAGATCAAAGCAGTCTTCTCAGTTGTGTAAGACATTTTTCTTTTTGTCATATGTAAATTTTGTTTGTAAATTAACTTTTGAGTTTAGGAATATGCCTTTGGAAGATGTGAATGAGGATAGAAAAGGTTTAGAAGGTCAATGTGGGAGTTTAGAACTGTCATTTTCCATCATATGATCATTTCAGAGCGAGTGTGAAACATTTAGGAGTTTATTGTTATTTTAACTTGTAATTTTTTAAATTGTAAAGCAAGTAAGAGTACATACTGTTTCTCATCCCTCTGGACTAACTTGACTTTTCCCTTAGAACTTGTCCCTTGTTAGTACTTGTCCCCTTGTCATATGTATTTACAGTAGTTAATCAATAAAATAACTACCCACTTGAGCAATCAACATTTTTAATTTGTATAAGCTTTAAAACATGTTTTGAATCACAGTGTGTCTGCTCATAGGTGCAACAACAACTTCTCATTGGGTGTTTTGTCCTGGATGGTGTTTCTGTTCCTGGGGAACCTGTAACTAGTGCGCAATTACACCATTATTTGGATAATGTTCGAGCTGCTTCGCAAGCTTTACAGTCACAGATTTGTAGCACAGCACACCGTATTTACTCTTTGCTTGTGGGCTTCTTAAGTCGTGCACAAGATCAGACAGGTATATGAACTTTCCTTGTTGTTGTTTAGATAGCTGTAGATGTACAAAGAAAACTTTTTTCTATGGAAATTCTTTATTTTTGCTTCATTCCACTGGTTACATGTCTGAATTTTTGAATTTATGTGAATTGATAACAATAATGAATTCTGTGCATTAAATACCTAATTTTCATCATGTAATCAGATGCTATTTCTTTTGTAGAATTTGTGTTACAATGCATATTCAAATGTAAATATAATACTAATTTGGTTTTGCTCTGAGGATACATTTTTGTGAATGATAAATTTCTTCATGATTAATGTGGGATGTGATGTATGTCACAAATATTCAAGTGATTTTGCAGCCAAAAATTACCAACTACCGGTTTTGATTTAATAATGATGTTAATTGAATAAATCTTTTATATTTCAGGAACTTCTCACCAAATTGACGTTCTAACTGTTTATGCTTTGAGTGTTCGTTACCAACCATGTGATCTAGTACTATCTGTAACTTGTGGATTGTTACCACTTTTGGGAAAACTTTGTTCTGGAGATGCACCTTCACCTTTTGATGATCGGGGAAGACAAGGTCAAGGAATACTAACTGTAGCCAGCATGCGTCTCCTACACATTCTGGCCATGTCTAGTGGGTAAGTCTTTTGCTCTCTCTACTTAACTAAAGTGTTAAAATAATTTAGAAATTTTTCCATAAATAATGTATTAAGAAATTTTTATATTGCCTTAGGGAATTCATTAAGCCAGTTTTAATGTAATAATGAATAGTATTATAAAACAACTAAAAACAAAAAAGGGATATAATATGGGAAAATATAATATAAATATTGTATGTTATGCAGATGATACATTGTTAATAGCAGAAAATGAAGATGACTTACAACGATTGTTGTTTGAATTCAGTAGAATTTGTAAATATTTTAATATAAAATATGTCTATCCAGAAGATGAAAGCTATGACAAGTGCCAAGAATCTGATTGGGTGTAAATTGGTAGTGGATAATGAAATAATAGAACAAGTTCTAGAGATGAAAGATTTAGGACTCACTTTAACCAGCTCGGGGCTCAGGGCAAACAGAGAAAGAAATCAAAGAGCAAATAATAAAGGGTTATAGGATTACTGGCTGTCTCAACTACTCAATATGGTATAATAAACATCTAAAACAGGACTTGAAGGTTAGAATATATCAATCAATAATTAGACAAATATTAACGTATGCAGGAGAAACAAGAAGTGAAACAAAACACACCCAACAACAACTTAAGGTTGCTGAAATGAGAGTTCTGAGAAAAATTACGAATCACACTCTACTGGATAAGGAAAGAAACAGAAACATCAGGGAAGAATGCAAAATTAAGCCCATTACAGAATGGGTAGCTGCTCGAAGAAAGGAATGGAACGATCATATTGAGAGAATGGAAGAGAAAAGAATTGTGAGAATTGCTACAGATGAAAGGCCGAGGGGAAGAAAAGAAGCTGGCAGACCAAGGAGATGGAAAGACTCATTCTTGGAAAGGAACAAGTCTTAGACTTTTTGAGAAGTTAAAGAAGAAGAAGTATATTACCTTGAGTTGCCTCATGGCAGTTCCAGCTTTGTGAACAAAATTTGGAGCTATCCAGCTCTGAGTTAGCCTGTAACTAATTGTTCTTTTACGTTCCATGCCAAAGACTTCATAATTTTGTATTTATTTACCTTTATCATTCTCAAGAAGAGTGTGCATTAACTATAGCAATACCAATGTATAGGGAGCATCCATGGATTACTGGGAGAGGAAAGGGGGTCTCCGGAACCCACAGCTTAAATTTTGATTTTAATGAACTATTGAACAACTTTGCTAGATTAATAAATTGAATCGTCAATTAGTAATATATAATACACATTTATTCATTCAACTAAAACCGTGTTTCATTTTCAAGTTCTACAAGTGAAAGGAAAAAGAAAGAAAAAAACGAAAACTTCTTGCAACAATGTTTGTATGTAATATTAATGACAAAACCTATTATATTTTTTTGTCAAATAATGATCAATGTATTTTCATACTCAATGATACTTATGGAAAAATAGCGTTTACTAATTTCTTATGTTAACAAAAGAAAGTGCCTCAACTGTTAATGTTGTAAATCTTAACTATAAGACAACAAATGAAAATCCATTTTGAAAATTGACATAAATGAAAAATTCTTGATACAAAAACCTCAACTCGGCTGGACACTATACGTATAGCGCTGCGCCCCCTTCCGAGAAAATCCAGATATTACACTATATGGTACTGCGACTTAAAGTACTACAGATATTTTCAAATTTAACTCTCAATTTTTAGTTGTAAAAATTGTTTTAAACAATCTCAAATTGTTTGTATCCACAGCCAAAAGCCTGTAATAACTCAATAAAAAACACTCGTGAAAAATTGCATTTTTTTTTAACACAAAGCACATTAAAAACATCAGTGATTTTGAACTTCCTAAAATAATTGAAACATAACAAAAAAAAAAAAAAAAAAAGTTATCAGAGTGCCTCTGAGGCTAGGGTTAAATTTGTACTAGTGGGAATTATTATTATTATTTTTATTTTTTTAATAGTTGTGTTATTCTTTTTAAAACTTGTGCAGTTGAAAAATCACTAGAATCAGCACGAAGGAAAAAGGTCTAATTATGATGTGTAATAATGGAACATGTATGCCCTAAAACTCTACAGAACTATACTAAATTTTGCTCCAATGTACACCTAGTTAATGAGTGTAGTGCCAGAGAGTGTGTGTGAACGAAATTATGATCAAGTGAATGCAGAGATTAGCAAAGTGAGATTAGCACATGAGATTAGCAAAGTGTACGGAAAATGTTATCTTGGAAAGAGAAGTTTAAGAAGACAGTGATAATTAGAAGTCATATCAACTAATTTTGTATTCTTGAATTCTCTACATATATTCTAATGTGTCAAATTGTTATAATAGTAATTCCTTTAGTTTTTTGTAATACTCTGACACAGGACATACCTACTTGCTTGGCAACAAAGCTCAGTTGAGTGCAATAAGGTGAAGTATGATAACTTGAAATGATCATAAACGCATAGAAATTGCCCACTGCAATATGGTAAAATGATCTTGGGTTTCGATGGAAAATAACTAGCACATTTGGGCAAAAGACGCTTTAGATATTATGGATTTTACTTATATCTTGTCTATTTTCTGTTTCATTGATGACAAGCTGTGAAGTCTGTCCTTGCAAACTATTTGTATTATTGTGTTGTTTTTGCCAGGATCCATGCACATCAACTGTCGCGGCCAATCATAGAAAGTGTTGTTGATCTGATGCTTGCCCAACTTGAACATATTTTGAGTTGCACACGACCTGGTACTAGCCGAAGAGAATTGCGTTCAGCAGAACGGCAACTTGGTGACTTTTTGGTTTTTGTGCGTCGTGTTGCGTCGAGCTCTGTACTAAGGACTTTACTGGCATCACGTCAATGGACCCAGATGCTATTGACTGTAGTTGGACAACGAACATCTGTTGGAGAGGAGCAGGTTAGTTCATAAGTAATACAAAAAGGAAGGACAATCATCATCATCATCATCATCATCATCATTATTAAAGAAATGACAATGTATTAAATTAGGTTCTTTTTTACAAGTACGTATATGTCTGAATAGTCCTTTATTTATTTTTATCAAAGTAGTTAAAAGTACCACAAATGATTCTGTTTTTAATGTAGGTGAATCTACCACGGATCCATTCTTTACGTCCACGCCTACTTGCCCTCCAGTTGTTAGCAGCTGTATTACCTAGTTTGGATCCTAGTACTGGCACTGAACATAAGGAACAGGTTGTGCGTGAGCTTTTCTGCCAGTTAGTTGCGAATATGTGGGTGTTGCCTCAAGCTATGGCAGAACATCAAGCCCTACACAAACAAAAGGAACTCCAGCGCAAACTCTGTCAACTCAACAGTCCTGGTAAAAATCTTTAATTGAAATAACATATCAGTCTGCTATAAAAGAGACTGCATTAGTAACCTGGTTTAACTTTCTTGTATAAGTAGTACAACAGAGAAAGTTATGTAATACTTAAAAAAATCTATGTCAAGATTTTTATGGAAATTCTGGTTGTAGATATCGAAAAGGGCTTATTTTCAAAATGTCTGTTTGTGAACAAAACTGACACTCAAATTGTACACAGAATTTTCACCAAAATTGTTATTCCTCAATTGATCTGGCTGATGTCATGGTCTGTCAAATTTGAAATTAATTATTTAAAAAGAAGAGAAAAACTATGTAAACAAGATTTTGGTGAAAACAGCTTCAAAAGTTTTCTTTGAATTTTTTTACACAGAATAAAGAAGCCTAATAATAAGTCCAATTTTCATTCAGGCCTCTGCAATTTCATAACTTAATTAAATTCTCTTTAAAACCTGTCATAGAGCTTCATTATTGAAGCAAGAGATTTCTTTGGTAATGCAATCCATTTCTCATTATTAGATATTTAACTCATTTCATGTACACTTTTATCAAAATTTTGTAGTTTTTTAAAATAATTTTGAGTCTTCAGACAGCAAATTTCAATTTTTTTTTCAACCACCTTCAATATTGACCTTCAATATTGAAGCTAGAAATTTCCTTTTTAATGGAATCTATTCCTCAGTATTAGGTCTTTAAATTATTTAACATACATTTTTTTCAAAAAATTAGTAATTTTTGCATAATTTTTAGTTACATTGTTTGAGTTGTTTTAAGAGATACTTTAGTGTTACGAAGTAGAATCGTGCAATATTATAGTATAAGGTAAATGCAGGCAATTATACAAGAAAGTAATGCTCTTGGAGCATTACTAGTTTTATTTTTGTGAATAGCACTCGCACAGCTGCAATAAATCATTTAAAAAATCATGTCCTATTTATTTGTTGTGCTTTAGAATTTAATTATTAATTAGAATTATATTAAAATTTTGTGTCTCTGTGTACACATTAATATTAAAAATTACGATCTCATAAAGAAAATTTGATTACATGGTCCTAGTTATTAATATTATGTAGAATGTTAACTCACAATACATCCACAGTGATAAATTTTGGGCAGTATTATTTATTGGTTGGTTTACACACAGGAGAAGTTTGGTTGGATAGTGATATGTGTGAAGAGAATGTTCCTGTTCAAGAAATGGGATTTGACGTTGAGAAATGCCTCTGTTGCACTGTGGAAGGAGGTCAGACCCTAGTGCATGGGCCTGGAGGTCGTGGCTATGGTCTAGGAAATACTGCAATAACATCAGGTAAGAAAATGTTACAAAATGCAATTTCTTAACTTTGTGTTCTAAATATTAAGTTATCTATAAGAGCGCATATATTCACATTTAGTGAATATGCAAAAGCTATAAAGAAAACTTGCTTATCATCATCATCAATCTTGCTGATTACTTGTGTTTAGATTCTGTGTTGTACAAAATGTTCAAGGGGATTGTAGTGATCAGAATTTTGTGCATCATGGATTGCAAGTACTTATTTCTTATCTTCATACATCTATCATTAAAATATATCCATTCATATAATAGTAACATGTATTTGCATATAGATTTAATGAGTGTGAAGTCTTTTTTCTTAATCACTTTTCATAAGAATTTGTCAAAATTCAGATGTTTTAATTATTCTTGACATGTATTGTACATTTCGTATTTAAAATATACAAATTAAATTTTTGTATTTTCCTTTTCAGGTTGTTATCAGTGGAAATTTTTAATTGTTAAAGAAAACAAAGGCAACGAAGGTACTTGTGTTGGTGTGGCTCGTTATCCCATAAAGGATTACAGTCATCGCACCACAACTGACATGTGGCTCTACAGAGCTTACAGGTATTTGCGATTGAATGGGATCATAATAAATGATATCTTTTGCAAATTGTCTTAAAATCAAACTAGTTGTTTGTCGGTCATCATCATCATCATCATCATCATCGGTTAGACCGTTGCCAATGGGAAACAAAGATATTTATTTATTTAAAGTAATATACAGGCAACAGTACAAACTGATGAGGCCTGAATCGGCGCTATTACAATTCATTGAAGATATATCACATCATAATAATTAACATCACATGTAAATATAAATGTAATATCACATAATATCACAATAATAGTAATTTAACAAGTTTGACACAATTCTTGGACGGGGGGGGAACAAAGTCCACATATCAATGGAGTCTATGGTCTTCCTCGTTGAAGAGATCATCATAAGCTCTTTTGAAGATCTGTAGACTAGGAGCCGACACCACGTCCTGGGGCAGTGTGTTCCAGGTGTCGACAGCTCGGTTGCCGATGAAGTTTTTGTACTGCACTAGATTACATCTAGATTTTACAAGCTTCATACCGTGACCTCGTAATTGTGGATTTCCAGAGCGCTGAAAAATACTAGTAAGATCGGAGTTGTATTGCCCTTGCAGAATCTTGAATGTTTCAAACATATCGCTACGTTGTCTCCTAGCAGTTAGAGTCTGAAGTCCGAGTCTCGCCAGTCGTTGATCATAAGCCATGTTCTTGAGGTCTGTGGGGATGCGTGTGGCTCTCCTTTGTACATTTTCTAGCAAATTCATATCTTTGAGGAAATAAGGATTCCAAATTGCAGTGCCAAATTCAACAATCGGGAGAATGTAGGTTTTATATAGTGTTGTAAACGCATCGCTTCTTATTGTATTAAAGGCTTTACGCAATGTAAATATAGCTTTGTTAGCCCTTTTTGCGATGTAACTCACATGGTTTGCCCATTTGAGGTCGTTAGAGATCATGATCCCCAGATCTTTCATGATCTTGGTCTCAGACAAATTTTTTCCTCCCAATTGGTAATTTCGTTTTGGGTTGGATCTTCCAATATGCATAACCGTACATTTCGTGTCGTTTAAGGGTAATTTCCAAATTTTAGACCATTCATAGACACTGTTCAAGTCGCCTTGAAGGTGGGGATAATTCTCCCGAGGGTTTGCATAGAATTTAGTATCATCTGCATACATCTTGAAATGGGAAAGCATACCGTTCGGCAAGTCGCTAGTATACAAGATGAATAGGATTGGTCCCAGTACCGAGCCTTGGGGAACTCCACTGTAGATTCTCTTCGGTGATGACTTTTTCTCTCCAATTCTCACGCAGAAATGACGATCTTCAAGGAAAGTTTGGATCCAGTGCAGAAGCTTACCCTTTATGCCAAAGTGAGCAAGTTTGTAAAGCAACCTTCGATGCGGTACCTTATCGAAAGCTTTGGAGAAGTCTAAGTAGATGACATCTGTAGGGTTGCCGTTATCTAAATTTTTTGTCCAGTCTTGTAGTGAAGATAGTAAATTTGTTATTATCGATCTCCCTGGTACGAAACCGTGTTGGTGTAGCGGTATGCGACCAGTTCTCAAAGTGAAGTTGAGTATCCTGCTTGCTAGAATCCGCTCAAAGACCTTACATATCGAGCTGGTCAAGCTAATGGGCCTGTAGTTAGCGGGATCTAGCTTACTGCCTTTCTTGAAAACTGGTGTAATGTTAGCTGTTTTCCAATCCGTCGGTAATATTCCGGAGTCAAGGGAGTCACGAAAGATTTTACATAGAGCTGGAGCTAGTTCTTGTGCGCATTCTCTCAGTACAAGGGGCGGAATACCATCAGGACCAGCAGAAGAGTTAGGGTCTATCGTTGCGAGGACCTTGTAAACATCTGCAGCATGAAAATCGACATCTTCCAGTGTCTCCTCAGAAGGAGGTGAGGATATAGGTGGGAGAGAATCGTTAGGTTCCAATGTGTAGAAGCTTTGAAAGCTCTCTGCAAAGACCTCAGCAACATCACTAGGATTTGAAACAATTTCCCCGTCGTCTCTTCGGAGATTATGTGGAACAGAAACTTTGGAAGAAATTTGTTTACGGATGTACGAGTACAGGTGTTTGCCCTTGGCTTTGGCAATATTTTGTTCATAATTTCTCCTACGAGTGCGAATCTCATTTGTTATTGTGTTGCGTAACTCTTTGTATTTCCTGTATTGTGATTGATGATTGGTGAATTTAAATTTAGTCCATAGTCGTTTCTTTTTGCGTATCTGTCGTTGTATCATTTTAGTTATCCATGGTTTGTTTTTGTTTGGGACTTCTTTTTGAGTAGGCGAATGAGCTTCTAAGGCGTTGGTTATTCCAGATCTGAGTATCATCCAATTACTTTCCAGTTCCTCGACACGTTCCGAAGTGAGAAGGAGTTGTCGAAGGTCCCTCTTCACGTCCTCGAAGTTTGCACGCCAGTATACCTTGCGGTTCTGTGTGGGGTAGTCTACATTGCGGAATTCAGTTTGCATATCAAAGCATAGAACAACATGATCACTATTACAGACAGGGCTTCGCGCGACTGGATTCGATAAAGCAGATTCATCATTTGTGAAAATCAGATCGAGCGTTGCTGATCTCTGTCTGTCCCGAAACCTGGTTCCACCGGTTACCAACTGAGAGAAACAAGAATTTCCAAATATCTCAAGAAACTCTCTTTCTACAAGTGGGATGTGATCCGTGCTGGGCTGGGGCCAGTGAAGCGACGGAAAATTGAAGTCTCCTAGGATAATAGTGAGGTCTTCCAAATCGTTCGCCTGACGGAATATGTCAAAAACGGCGTTGTCTACATCTGAAATTCTATATGATGGCGAAGGAGGTCTATATAACGCACAAACTTTGAAATTCAAATGATGTAGTCTAATTTGCAGCCATAGCGATTCCAATAAATCGTTTTGCAAATCTGATTGAGGGATGGCTATAAGAGGATTTCCATCAAATTCCTTCGCTACATATATCAAAACTCCTCCCCCGCGCCTTCCAGTTCTGTCTCTACGAAACATGTTATAGCCCACTATATGAATCATTTGATCTGGAATGTCCGGTTTCAACCATGTTTCCGTCAGTACTATAATGGTCGGTTTGTATTCTTGGATATCCAATAAGAGCAGATCAAATTTGGGTAAAAGGCTTGCTATATTGGTATAGTAAATTGTAGGATAACGTACTGTTGCCTGCGCTAGTTTCCCTGCTGGGAGGCTTGACGACCACTGATGATTTTCGGTGTACCTTTAATATATTTAATGGTTGCTTTCGGGTCGTTCTTCTGTCTTCTTGCCAGCTCCACTCTCAATTCCTTGATTTCCTCGCGTTGTAGAGGTGTTTGATCCTTATTAAATGAAATGTTCTGAGGTAGATCTTTGTTCCTTCGTAGTAATTCGTGTGCGAGCTCCGCCGTTTTCAGTGTGATCTTCAATGGTCGAGATTTATCCGGGTCTGACTTCCCTAGACGAATGGCTTGCAAAATGTTGGTTTCAGTTTCTGCGGGTAACTCTTTTCTAGAGTTGAGGCCTCGAAGTATCTCTCTGAATTCGCGGATATCTTCTCTCTTCCTCTCAGTAGGGGTATCTGAATTACTTTCTCTAATT
>BLKR01004467.1:0-108194 GCA_011170035.1 Teleogryllus occipitalis | reverse complement strand
ATGGATCCCACACCCCACTGGACAAAGGGAGGTGGGGAACATAAAATATCCGGTGGTACTGTACCTGTGTCACACTCAATGGAGCTGTAGTTCCTCCATATCCTGATACTTTGTATGTAGAATAATAAGAATTGCTCATCGTGAAGACCGAATTGTTATTTATCGGAAGTATTTGCTGGTGAAAACTGTAGTTAAACCAATTAGACCCACTTTTCCCAAATGGGTACACAGGTTTTCAATTCTCTATAAATCATAAAAGTCAATTTATACATACTGTTGCGTTACGAGCGATAAAGTAATGTTTTTATTTTACATCGATTCTATTTCTGGATTATTTGATTCGAATCAAGTTATTAAGAAAGACAGTGGTGTGAGCACGTCACAATGACCTCAAGAACCGAGTTTTTATGATGATATTAATGTTTATAAATAATTTTTCATTTATTGGCATCTTGAAGTTGTATTTTATAACCGATTGAATTATGTTTATTGTACCCTTTAACTTTGTAGAGATATAAACTTGCAAATTACTAACATCCCTTTTTGGAGCACTAGGACTGTGTGGCAGAGTGTACAATATTTTTCTCAGATTCACTGTGAATGAGATCGCAAATGTTTCATCGACTGAAAACGATGCTTTGCAAGATGATATACTAATTACTTTGTCACCCTAATATATATATATATATATATATATATATATATATATATATATATATATATATATATATATCCGAATGAGATACGAAACAACTTTATCAGTTATCCGAAAAACAAATTCTATTTCAAGCCTGAGACAATAAAAAAGATAATACTAAGGGAGGTAGTGAACGAAGTCGTATCTCACATTCTACATCTAAATGTTGAATTAAATAAGAATAATTGAACCAAATGGAGAATAAGAAAACGATATTTTGAAATCGAATAATCGAAGACAAAGCGGTAATTACTATCGGGAAATGGGGCATTTCTCAATGGATTCACAAATCAGGTAGTGCTGATGAAATGAATATTAATATCTGTGAGTGTAAAAGGTAAAATATAGTTATGGGTGTATTTTGTTTTCCTTTTATATAGCCATTTAAAAAGCTTAATATATCTACGGATTGTATACGAATGGCTTGAAGAAAAACAGATTAGCATGAATTTACACAAATGATTGCTCTCGCACATCTTCGGAAATATTCACATTGACACCTGGGAAGGTGTCTCATTTGGTGGGAAGTATAGAATAGAGGGAGACAACACAAACGTGTTTTTATAATGAACGGCATTACATTGCCAAGGTAAAAAGACAAGCATAACGAACAATACAAAAATAATTTTAATATATCATGCTTTAATGTAATTGAATCCTACATGCTGACTGATTTACCTTATTTTATCAAGAATTTATTTATTATTGAATAAATATTCAATTCTTAGATTAATGTGAATTTCCATTAAAATGGGTTTTTATTTTTACCAAATTATTCAGTTCGTCGGTTGATCCACAGGAACAGCGCAAAGCCCAAATTATTTTTTTTTTCGAGTTTAAAAGATTATTTTATTCGTGTTTCAGTCAATTAAAAAATTAATTATAATAAACACCTTTATTATGTTTTATACTTCTCACTGCGAAAATGAAATTGTGGGTTTAAAAAAACTAATTCGATTAAATGTGTCACTAAATCAATGTTAGAATATACAATCAAAGGTTAAATCGAGTACTATATATCTTGAACTGAAGTACAAGACACTAAATTATCATATCATTTCATTTGAAGTATTGTAGAATGAATAACATTAAAATATTTTTTCACCCTTGTTATAAGTTTTCCCTTACTGTCACGCTACCATCGCAATTGTACTAAATTTTCGGCCTCAATGTTTCTCTCCTTTCAACCTTGGAATACGTAAATACTTGACCTTAGAGAGGATAAAAGTTTTGCTTCACTCCATCTCTCCAGACACAAACATGGCATTTGCGTTTTTCTTGAATAAAGTTCCGATTCGCTGGCGCCTGCATAGTAAATAACCAGGAAGAGAGCGAATCCGCATCCTCAACAATTGTCACTTGCAATGTCTCACGTGCAAGTGACAACTGTCGCTTGCGATGCTTCACAGGACACCGCTCAACGTCAACACGCCGCGCCGGGAGACACGTGATATAAGAGACGGCGCCGAGAAGTTCAATACGAGAGGTTTAGCCAATCCAAAGTCTGAACAACGCACACCACACATTCTAAGTTGGCTGACGTTTACGTTTCTATACTATATACATAGCCCGTTACCTGTGGACGTAGTACGCATTCCGCGGATCGAAATACTCGAACAGTTGGTAATCGTTACAATGTCCTCTGTTTCTTACTTTTGCAGGTGTTCCCAAAATGATTCTATTTTGTTTCCTTCCAGTAAATAAATTCCATCGTGGATACTATTTTCCCAGATCTTCTTTCAAAAGAATTCAAGAACTAAAAATATTTAAACATTATCATATTCTTATTTATAAAATTATAATTATACCTGATTGAACGAAAGACACAGAGGCTACAATCATAGTTGTTACCTCTTATTTCAATTATTGCAATTGAGATGGATGTAACCTAGCATAACTTGACCTGACCTTACCCTAGGCGTGAGATGAACACGATGCGGTGAACAGCAATCCAACGAAGAAAGATGTCCGTGTTTGCTTCACACCTTTCGCACCGCAAGGTTTACGGAGGAGTTAGTTAGATAGATATTTATTGAAGTTTGCTTTGAGCTAATATTCGGTGGCAAACATGATTACAATTATTATGGGGGAGAAGTATAATCTCTTAGTGCAGTTATGATTATGTTCTACTGATTTGAATAATAATGGAGAAACGGTAGAATGAGGGGGTGGGGGAAACGGGAGAGAAAGCCTACGTTCAAGAACCCTCTATGTTCATCAAAAATCCCACATGGATCGATGCAGAATCGAAACCCAATATCTAGCGGTGGAAGGCGAGCAATCTACCACTACACCACAGGTCGCTCCCGTCGCAAACTGCCTGTGCATGAACAGCGGCGTCCCGTCCCGGCGCTAGCGAGAGACAGCGCTCGGCAGCGGCGTGAGCTGCAGGCAGAGGTCGTCCTCCGCCTCCGCAGGCAGTTCGGGGGCGGCAGATGTGCGCGCACTCTCATTTTCCGGTCCAGCGCTTCGGTCGCCGCTCCTAACGCGTGACTCACCGCCGAGGACGCCTCGCGGGGGTGGCGGCCGCGCTGCAGGGAGAGATGAGGCAGATATTCTAGGACACTGACTCCCTAACAGATGTTTTTGTTCTATTAATTGTTGGTATAAATGAAACGCTTGCCCAGCGAAACGCTTGCCCAGCGAAACGCTTGCCCAGCGAAACGCTTGCCCAGCGAAACGCTTGCCCAGCGAAACGCTTGCCCAGCGAAACGCTTGCCCAGCGAAACGCTTGCCCAGCGAAACGCTTGCCCAGCGAAACGCTTGCCCAGCGAAACGCTTGCCCAGCTTGCCCAGCGGAACGCTTGCCCAGCGAAACGCTTGCCCAGCGAAACGCTTGCCCAGCGAAACGCTTGCCCAGCGAAACGCTTGCCCAGCGAAACGCTTGCCCAGCGAAACGCTTGTCCAGCGAAACGCTTGTCCAGCGAAACGCTTGCCCAGCGAAACACTTGCCCAGCGAAACGCTTGCCCAGCGAAACGCTTGTCCAGCGAAACGCTCGTCCAGCGAAACGCTTGCCCAACGAAACGTTTGCCCAGCGAAACGTTTACCCAGCGAAACGCATGTGCACCGATACGCTTGCACATATTAGGAGAAGTATTAAATTTCACTAGTAACTTTACAGTGCGCGCGTCGTTGGTGCTCAAGAAAATGACACAAGCGAACACGTTCTTTTGCAAAACAGTTTTATTCTGCGCGCAGCCGTTAATTTCATGACCGAAGGCAATGTGTTGTACTCAATATACCAGTTGTGTTGTAATATGTCTTCATTCTTAATTCCAAGGCGTCAGACATACAGGCCACAACTTTACTAATTAAATGCAGAATTAAACAATCTTCTTTTTTTAAAAAATTCTGACGTAGCTGTATTTATTTTGACGTTTTGTATTTATAACTGTGTAAATGATGAATATGAAGGTACAATATCACAATATGCGAGGGATGGAATTGGATTAGATTCAAGGCAAATCGTAATATTCAAATGCATTTTTTTGTGTACGATATTTTTAGTTATGACGTTGTTGTATTTAATGAACAACTTCAATACAATGTTCTCGTCTAATTCAAGGACCATCGGGACCACAAAGAACCATCAAAGGAGAGGGCGACTGCGATGTTCTAGGGATCCATCAATTCTCCCTGAGCATTTCGGAAAGTTCACCTAACTCGAAAATAGTTTAATATTTCAGTTAAATCCCTCAGTTAAAAAAATACTTTAAATACATTTTCATCGTGATGAATGTTACTGCCAACTCCTCCGTTTTGTTTATGAGAAGGAAGTTTTAATAATTATGCAGTATTGGTCTATTGGTGAGGTTTTATTGGTTTTTGATGACGATTAGAGGAAAAAGCAACGTTTTTACAGGTCTTTTAAGGGCTAAACCGTAATCTTCAAATCTCATTTTGCGAATAAAAATGTTGGTAAAGACGGCCTCAAGGTATTTATAAGATTACTCAAGTTCTCAGTTTGAGAAACACTGTTTTGAAATTATTCCGGTTGGCTAATAGTTTAGATCCCAAGCATCGTTCATGCACAATACTTTTGCAAGAACTTTTCGGTAGGTAATCACGTCTCAGCTCAATGGCTCTCAAAACTAAAGCAATAGAATAATGTCACGAAAGATGCTGAATGGCGATTAAAGGCTATGCAACTGCGCCAGGGGCGATTAGCCAAGCGTGGCAGCCAAAAACCGCGAGCGGCGCGACGATGAAGAGACCTGTTTGCGCATGTATTTGTGACAAGGCTGCCCGAACAGCCCTCAGATCACCGCCAATGGACGTCCTTCGTCTTGTAATTCGGACAAATAGGCGGCCTTCCAAATGACCTAATTTTAGGTCTTGTGTAAGCTCCGGCAAATCCTTGTGTAAAAATGTAATAGAATAATGACGGCTTCAGATTACTGAGAGCATAACAATTGCACAATACTCATACAATACTAAACCTACTATTTCATGTAAGTTATAGTACTTGCTTTCCTTCACACGTTTTCCGCAATGTCTAGCACTTTTGACACTCCATTTTTTATATATCACCAAGTAAATACCGAGAAGTTTAAAACTTTTCAAACATCGTATTCAAAAAGAAGTTAAAATGAGATAATTGAAACAAAACAGCAAGAGTAAATATAACAATTGTATTGGCACGCGTTTCTCTTGCAAATGCCAAAACTCTGCCACCACTGACACGGCGCCCATTGCATCCAGAAACTATTCGTTTTCCAAATCTGAACAAAGACTTCTACTATCACTTATATGTATTCGATGGTACGTAAACTATTTTTTAAAAAAAAGTCAAAATAAATGACAATAAAAGCAAAAATTATGACAAGAAAATAATAGAAATCAAAATAAAGGAATCTGGTAATTCGTAGGAATAGTAAATACATGGATGAATGTTGTGTATTTACATGTAAACATTGCATACGCCAACCATTCATGTTTTTATAAATTAATCTATTTTGAATCTTAATAAGTCTCAATGACTTTTCGATTACTCTGATTTTCAATGTAGAGCAGTGTTCTACATTGGGCGCTCATTAACTTTAATAGACATAGCATTCTACGACATATCATGCAACGAATGGTAGTACATAACATGGAGTACAAGGATATGCGTAGTAACACCGCCATAAAGGAAGTTTACCAGAATAAAAATCATTGTTAGCTATTTTAATATTTAAGTACAAATGACAAAATGGACTTGTTAACATACATTAAGGTCGTTTCGAATACCAGGATTCAACGATTCAACTTTTATTTTGATTTATTTTGTAAAGAACACTTTACTAAAGAAAACCTCAGGATTCATTTCATTTATGTTTCAATTCTATCTACAAAACGAACAGGGATTTAATTTTCTAAATTAAAACACAAAATTCAAACACATGTAAAAATGATTTATTACAAGCTGCCAAAAACGATTTAGAATTATTTAACTCCAAATGTTAAATCATATCTAAACTGACAGCCATCAATAATGTCCTTTTGTATTTAGTTATGTTACGATCAACACTGTTTTTTAAATTTCTTGTTTTAAAGCTACTCGAGGAGTACATATAACAGAGCCTTGAACCTTCTTGTCGACTTACTAACTTGGTCCAATACAAAATATTTTAAAATAAATTGCACAATCAATTTGGACGAATATCATAATCTAATAGATCATAGAAAATATCATTATATCTACGAAAACATATCGACGATTTCGTAAATCTTTATAATTAAGAGCATTTGGAAGAAAGATCAGAAGAAGGAGAAAAAACAGAAAAATGCAGGAAAAAAGAAAAAAGGAAAAAAGAAAGAAAGAAAGGATAAGGAAAAAAGATGAAACAAGAAAGAAAAAGAAAGAAAAAAGAATAAAAATAAGAAGAAAAAAGATAGAAAAAAGGAAAAAGAAAGAACTAGAGTGATTCTATGAAGGGGCCCACAGACGCCCTTCCTGGATTACCCATTCATGTTTGTCGGTATCATACTAAACGGAATAATATACACCTTCACAGACTTACTGAACAGTACACATTTACGCACATGAAAGTTTATTTATTGAACGACAAAAGTAGTTAAAATTTGAATTTGACGAAAGGGGGAGGAGTGCATACTAAAGATGGGAGGAGTGCAATGTGGGTGCATTCTGAGTAAGACATGGAATATGACGAAAATTCGGTGAACCATTAACCCGTGTACAGAAGCAAATCAGAAGATACGTTTAATTCGTGGCAGGATTATCCCCGGGGTTGTGGCCACAAACACTTCTGTTCACACGGGTTGATATACTTTTATATTTACTCGAGTAAAACGATACGGTTAAGACCCTGACAATCTTAGAGTATGGTTACCTTTTTCCCAACAACCCATTTGTTTTCTTACGTATTGCACAAATACGTATATCCCTGGAAAGTATTTTTCCAATATGCTGGGGACCAAACAATCGGCAACTCAGCTTTATTAACATTCTTTTCTCGTAAAAATCGTGTAAGTTAACCTGGAGAGGAGGAAAATAGCAGGAGGAGGAACAGAAAGAAGGAGAGAAAGGAGTAACGAGGAATAAGGAAAGCGATGAAGTGAAACAGAAAAAAAGAATGGATATGCAGAAAAATGTGTGCAATAAAAATTCATCAACCCAAAGCAGGTAACAAAAGAGTAGATAACTAAAAATGACAAACGTAAACTTGTAATAACAACACACATGTCATAACAAATGTAAATAGAGTACAAAATAAAGATCTGTAATGTGAATAGAGTAATTTAACGAGATAATATAAAACCAAAATCCCGTCATTTTAATATTTAATTGGCCTCTAATTAGGTATAATCCCCGTGGGAAAGTGCTTTTGTTTATATTCTGATAGTTGGTACTCGCCCCCACTCTGCTAACCTCTGGTTTCCCCTCACTTTCAGTACCGAAGGCTACTTTCGCTGCGCTCGTCCTCGCGGGGGAGCGGGTTGAGAGCACGCGGCGGCGCAGACGGCGTCCAGACGGCGGCGTCCCCGCACACGCACGGCCCTGCGTGCGCTGCCTGGGTTGCCCGTCACGGCGCGCGGCGTGCGCGCGCGAGGCGCCGCCCGCCGCCTGCAAAGCGCCCGGGGATTCCCCGCACGGCGCCAATGGGCGCGGAGCAGCGCCCGCCTCTCAAGCCGCTCTTTATTGCGTTTGCACTCCTAGTGTACAGAAGTTAGTTTAAGGAGGGACCAGTGTGACATCCGCTCTTTATTGAGTTTGCACTCTTAATATACAGAAGTTAGTTTAAGGAGGGACCAGTGTGACAGCCGCTCTTTATTGAGTTTAGACTCCTAGTACAGTCGACTCCGGTTATAGTGAACGTCTGGGGACTAACATGTTTTGTTCACTATATCCTATGATGTCAAATTAAATGGAATTTCTCCATAATAATTGATGTTATTAATATATAGCAAAATTCATTTACAGCACGAACTGAAAATTTGAATATATTTATTTGTACGTAAAAATGTCAGTTATTTTCATTTGTATGCTTCGTACATTTCTCATTTGATCCTTCTCCTGAGTTAGTGCTCTCTCCATATTTGATTGTGCATAGTCCTCTGCGTCTAAGTATGGAAATGCAGTCTTGCTTTCAATGCCTCTTGCACTGTTGAAACACCATCACACTCTCCGAATGCTCTTTCAATCGCCTAATAACATACGAGATACAATTAATTTCCAGGGCTTAGTTCCCTATCCGAGGTTCAGGTTCATTATAATTGAATCTCTTAATGCTTATTTGTAGTCGGCCGAACAGACTATTTAATAGCACTGGCTATTTGTTTAGTTAAGCCAACAAACATTAATAAAGGTAAAATCAAGTACACACTATCAAAAGAAAATAATAAACTTAACTAAAATAAGGCTACCCAGGAATTCTGTGAAGGATATTTGTTACATTTCGTGAATATTATTTGAACGATAAAAAAAATTTGTGAAATCAGCAAAAATGCTTTAAAATTACGGAAAAGGGAAAAATAAATTAGTCGAAATCGACGAAATATGCAAAAAAAATGGGTCATTTCCTTTTGTCAAAACATAAAATTAATGTTTATACTAAGAAGCATTGTTCAAAAGCGAAAAGAAAAAAAAACATTTCATTAAAATCCGCCTCCTATTTATAACGCAAGGCGCATGAATCATATTCACCAGTTGTCAGCATCACCAGCCCAAAGCAGAAGTCCACATAACTACTTGGGTGGCCTTCTATATTACCAGATGGCACTAAACAGTTTAAATTTATCACGTGTCCACACCCCAAGAAAAATATTTTCTGTGACAGAACAGTTTCTATATGTCTAGAGACAATGCTGAGTATAAGTAGCTAAGGAAGATAATATTCATTTTAAAATAATGATTAATTTTATACAGTAATAATATAGATCTAAAAACTAAACTTGCCATAGCAATGATCATAAGAGTTGCTGTCTCAATAACCCTCATCTCAATCTGTTTTTCTTCCCGTTTACCGTAATTCATTGAGCAAATAGTTTTTTTTCTGTTTCAGAGCAGTAAATACCTTTCTTGTTTTATTTTCCATTTACGAAGTGCATGTTTGTATAATCTGGGCTGTCTGTATAATATCACGCCCTGGGGGAATGTTCATGTCTTGACTTCCTTGCTACATCCCTCTTCAGATGTCGCAGCGAATGTACGAAACTATGGTAAAATTTCCTTGAACGCGGCGACTCACGGTCAGATTACAAAGAAGAGTGTACGTACAGTGTACTCCGATGCTTTCGTGTGCGTAAGAGAGTTAATAATTAAAGAGGAAGTGTTGAGATAGTTGCAATTGTTTCTTAAATTTAATTGGCTTTTCTAGGTTAATAAACTAAGATTGTTTAACTTCAACTTCCGTTTCAAATTAATTTTTTGGTCGCTTCTCTGATGCCTTGTGTTATTCCACCATCCGTAATGGGAGAAATGACATAGATCCGGCAAAGATAAAATAAATGTGAAAACATGCCAGAGTACTATGTCACTCGATTGAGATTTATTAGTTTCATTTTTGTATTGACATATTTGCACCTCTGATCTTTCTATTTTTGTAGCAGTCGATCTAACAAGTGCTGCATAAAAAAGAATACAATGGTGATGAACGTTTAGTAATTTTAAGCACGTTTTAATTAGTATAAATATGTACAATAATTAGAAAATATGAAAGTGTGGAAACATAAAAGGGTAGAACATAATATTTACTTAATTATCGTAGCGAGACTGATTTTTCCTCTTCTTCCAAGTGTTAATAAATATGCCATAATTAAAGGCTGGCTAAGAAGGAAAAATTAATTCTAATGCTCACAATTACTTCATTTGTTTGAATGGTTATCTTTTAACAAATATTCCCCAGTGAATATAAAAAGAACTTGGAAGAAGTAAGTAATAACAAAACTCTTGAAGATTTTCGGAGTGGTTAACTAACTGACAATACAACGTTCATATTTATGACTTTTTCCCTTTTTTGTGTTAAAAATGTGTGAACAGTAATTTGTGTTCATAATCGTCTTTATTTTGATATCCTTACACCTATTGACTGCAACATGATATGGTTAAATTCGTTCTCTTTTTCTCGTATTTTTAAGAAAACTGAAAAAGCGCGCGTTTAGGATTTACGATTCGACGGAAGATCCGCAACAAGGAACAGTTAAAAGCCAGGTACAGAGTCCCAAGCTACTTTGTACCCCGCTCAAATCCTCTAATTTGCGGCATTCACTTTTTCAAACATTTCTCATGAAAAAAGGATCAGGGGGAACTGTGCCTTGAATGCAGAACTTACATCCTATTCCGTGCAAAGACGCTGCATCTGCTAGGTTTTCATCTACGTGTTGCTTAGTGAACAGGCGATTCAACATAAAATTACAACACGGATTCTTGCCTAACTTGTTGAGAGTATTCTTTTGTGAACTCTTTTAAAATCTCGCTTAATAAGTGTCTTGATTACGATGGTTCAAAATCAATTTCATAATGAAATGAACATTAGAATTTCAAAGTATTACTTAACCAAAAAAAGAATCTACTGACATGAATACTAGTATTTTGAAAGAATATGTTTATTAGCTATTTAAATATTAAGGAACTGATTGCATTATGTTTTTCACTTCTGACGAGTCGAGAGCAAGGCATTCGACGTCGTGTAGATGTCGTTGTCGAGATGTCTACGAGCATGATGTCTTAGTACGAGTTCGGGGCATTACGACAACGATTAAAGGCTCCCGAGAAGTGCCTTCAGTGCGCTATGGCTAGGCGTCGCCTTCAACTCAAGATTGCCCCTGGAGAAGAGTTTGAGACTTTGATGCATGGGGCTGCAAGAGGCTCGGCAGTCCTGTCTCCATATTGTGCACCACACCGGTAGTACGGACACCCCATCGCCCACTGATGGCGACAAAGGATACATACACGTCGTGCAGCATCTGAACATGCGCTAAGCACTACAGAGAACTGTCCACCTAGCACAAATATATCTAATATTAACCATAGAAGCCATTCAGTGGAATGGACAATCTTTTTTAATTATTTTTATTCTATGTCGCATAAACTACAGAGCGGCTAATACATTAATTAAATGCAATCACAAATCTGTGTAAGTATCAATATTTTTACATTTTATCACTTTTTATTTATAACTATGATGATTAAATGGCATCGAAGTTTTGATTTCCTAGGTTCTCTTGTCTCTCTTGATTGTAGATGGAGCATTCTAGACGAACGTGATTTATTGTTAAGACACTATTATTGAAATATATTTTAATGCCTAATTTGTGGAACACGCATGTAATTACATTTCAGAAAACATCAAACTTCCTCCTAACCATAAGAATGATTTATATCTCAAATTTGGCAGAGTGGAATAAATTACCACCAGCCTTATCATCTGTGCTACACTGCATACAATCGTTCACTTCTACGCGTTCCTTTATGACCTTCTGTGTACTCAAGTACAATGCGTTTTAACGCCTTACATGTGGGTACCTTGGAAGTTGGAATCTCCCGTTTAAAGTTGACCAAATCTTAAAAAAAAACGGGAAATTACACACTGTAGAAACTTACACTACATAACAAAAATAAAATATCCACAATTTTAAATTTGTTTCAATAATTTATTTGTAGAAATTACTTTTTGTAAAACGTTCTCTTCAATTAAGATCGCTTGCTAAGTCGCACAGAAACTCACAGAAGCGGAAAGTTCGGATTATTGAATGTTTCGGTAACGATAGCGATAAAGTGAGAACCACTATTGAATCTTTCCCTTCTTCATTTCAGTAAACTGTGAAATACTCTTGTTACGTGGTTCATGAGCGAATAATCTACGCGCACTTACTTTCTTATTAACTAATGCAAATCCAACGGATTACGTTACGATAATTGTTGACAGCACTTTACACCGATTAGTCATTGTCACATAAACGGAATATTTTGGCATCCCGTTTTTCTTTAACAAATACGGGACAGGGATTCAAATAAAAGGAAATGCCCCGGCTAATATGGGACGTCTGGTCAGCTTACCCCAGTGAGACGCTGCGTTGGCCTTGGCTCGCGCTGTTTGCCCCCTTCCTCGCAGGCCCCCCTCTCTTGATAACCTCCGCGCAGCCTTGGCTCACCGCAGCTGACGACGAGCGCCTCAAATTCTCCTGCTTCCTTGATAACTCCGACGCACGCTGCACTCACGCATCCGGCATTAGGCCGCCTATTACCCTGTCCTTTCGTACACTCGCACACACTGGTTTCCGTGTCCCACGTGCTGACGAAACACAAGTTCTGGACTCACAAATGCTTTCACAATATTCCACACTTCATTTCTGGACTTTCGATATTTGCCATTCGAACATTTACTAATTTAACAGTTCTAATCATATTTCTAATGTTCAGTTCATTACGTGCACTACCCCAGCAACCGTTCATGCGAAAATTAGCGTAAAAATGTAAACAAGTACTTTAATACTCAAGTAAATACTACTCTCTAGTTGGCACACACCCAGTTCTTATGACAATCAGACTGCAAAGTTGGTCATTTCATGATTCTCAGAATTCAACTTCTACGAGTTCTGGTTTCACTGACACATGTTTGCAAATTGCGGCATAAAATGTAACTGGTCTTCATGAAGATACTCACAAATTGTATTATGCCACTCTACATCAATGTTCTACTGTTCGTGACTGATTTTAATGTACATGAATGACGATGCATTATTATTACATGTTTTGACCAAATCACTTCGCTATTAGCCAGAATACTCGTATTTGCACCTTGCACTGTGGTCACGCGTCTAACGGCCGAGTTTAACGGCCGACTGCTTACTCGTGCGAAAAAAGAGGACTGCAATAACAAGAGGGGGTTCACCCCTAAATCTCTCTTGTTAATAGCGCGTTAGTTTCCGTAACCCTCACTGCAAGCGGTACAAACATAACATACCAACTTAACAACCCTAAATAAATGCTTGGATCGAAGGACCAAATTTGGTTACTTTACGTTTCCATCACTGAAAACGATAATTTATTTTTCCATAACTACTCCACGGGTGAAATTAAAACTAATAGGGTTTAACTATACATACAAAATGCCCCAATCAGGGCAGTGTATCTCAAAACGTTTATCGCTTTTTCTATCCGATATTTCTTATCGCTTTTTCCTACTGGCCAAAATCATAAAACTGTGGCTCATCTATCTTAGGAGGCGCTGTACATCGATCGATATATCGATGTCCAATAAACTGTGTCTGTAATATGACATAACCGCTGAGTCTCCTCTAGCTTTCAGTTATATTCAATACTTGGCGCACTTTCGAACTGTTGGGCCTAATTTCATTCGTAGACTAGTCCTATTAAATACCACTTGTGCTTTGGAAATTCTCAGATAAATCCCCTCCTCGCTTCGCGAGTCGGGGATTTATCGACAATTTCCAAACCAGTGGTGGTGGGGGTTAGGGATAAACATTTTCCCAGTATGTCTCTTTCCAAATTCCGCAAGTGGAGCTGCCTGATGATACCATGACTTCAAAAAATCATTTCTTAGTTGTAACAGAAGGTATGTGCATTATACATTATTCTTGTATTACGTTTATAAATACTTCTTATGCCGAAATTAAAATGACACTCACAAGCAAAGATTGTCATATTTTCCATGTACATTTACTGTGCGTGTTCTGGTTTGTAATAAGTAGGTTTTGTACTCTCTGAATCTTCTCATTTATTCGCAAAAACTCATTTTCCTTTTACTTTTATTGCAGCCTACTAAGTATAGAGAGTACTGAGAACTCTTGTGTTTTCTTCCAAACAAGGGCTCAGATTTGAATATAAAAACAAAACAATTTAATGTAGATTAAATGGGATCCTACAGAAGCATTAATCTCAAAAACCAAAAGAGTTATAAATATATTACAGAATAGGAGTGACAATGCGTTTTATGGCAATATTATTGTTCTAATCCATAATCATTTTTGAATATAAGGACTAAAAAATTCGGAAAAAATGTCATTAAAATATAGCTGGACCACTGATTTACTGAAAAAATCAGTTAAGTGTAAAACCTTTTTTAAAATTATGTTTACAGGAAAGATTATAAGCGCCAACAAAATTTTCCTGCACAAAATGTATTGAATGTCTACTTTCAGCAAAAGAGTTTAAAAACCTTACCATACAATATAATCTAGAGAGCTTTTTTAACGACAGCTTATACCACGACGCTCTTGGATATAACGATTCATATTGAATCACACACAAACATCCGACCGAGTTTCACAATTTACACTTTTGAATCTAGTCCCCAAAAAGAAAATATTAAACCAATATTAGTTTTATAAAATCGAAATTACCAAAAAATATTACTTTCATGAAATAAAAAATAACACTCCTGAATGCACATGCTACCAATTGTCAAACATGTATGAAATTATTTCTTCTAAGATACAGAATCCATTTATAACAATGTAAAACTCTCATTACTTGAAGTATACATTTTCAGTTGATTCTCATAAAAAATAAAAGAGCTCCATCGACCACCTCAGTGCAGCTTTCGCTTAAGAATTCTCTAGGCACCGTCTATTCCGTGCTAAGGAGCGGTAACTGCTCGATTTTCTGCCCCGTGCTGTTTCGTAAACAGCTGAACCCTCAACATTCGACTACGAAACACGTTCGTCGTGAGGTTTCTATGACTCACATACGTGGTCCCTCTTGGGACCATTTGAGGCAGTAGCTCGGGTTCAAATTGTAAATATATCACGCAATATTCAGGATTAAAAATCATATTTTATTTATTTTCACGTTGTTATTCAAAACTAACGTTTATTAAAGCATCAACACTTCTTTGTTCGGATACTTAATTAAATTCACATAACCTTATCATGCAAATACAAAATCTCTCGCAATGAAGTCTTGAGATCTCACTTGGTGAAATACACTTCCCGAAAACAAAATGTAATTATTGAATATTTCACCATTTACACGTACTACATTGGAAATGTATGACAACTTATGCAGGATCATAATGGCGTGTACTTAGTTCAAATTAAATAACTACATGAACTGATATGAGCTATATTCAGCTCACCGTTCAATAGAAGGAATATTTATAAATTCTGAAACAAAAAAAGGAACCACGGTACGTCGATTAAAATGAAAGTAAAGAGAAAAACACGTTTAAAGCAAAAGTTGGAAGCTATTAATAAGTATAGGAAAGACTTGAAACTATATTTGCGAAACATTTGGACGATGTAATAACTAATGTATTTTAAGACGAACAATGAAAGATAACAATATCTAAGAAGCTATCGCATGATAGTGCAGTGTTTAACCCGGATATGTCCGCAATAGGTAGACTCACGCCAGTGCCCGCAATGAATCTTTCAGATATAGCTGGAACTTTTTGTAAATAAACTGAAAGACCATTTACTGAAATGCATATTTTATTCAGCTTGTACATGTCCTTCAATGCAATTGTTAATGACACCAAGTCATATTCTGCCACCAAGACACTATACTTAATTGCAGAATTAACAATAAAATATAATCTAATTTAATGAATCTTACACTGCAGAATTCTTGTCTGAATAGTTATGGTGAGAAAGGTAAAAATTGTCAAAGTACACGAAAAAATAATTAAACATCATGTTATCCTATTAAATAATATTAAATGCAAATTTCTTAAATATATTTCGCGTGTTCTGAAGAAATATATATTTTTTCACAAAAATATTTAGAAATTCTTTATCTTTTTCGTAATTTGATAGGTTCCCATTTTTTTCATTTCCCTACAGACGTCTCCTGCACATCTTCTTTCTCTTTGGTAAGAAATTGTGACAGTCGATTGTAGATAAGACAAATTATTACATTTTCTGAATAGGCAATTTTCATGGACGCGCCTGAAAATAATGCCATTATACGTACCGCTAAGGCCAAGAGCTCACAATGTGCTGGCGCCATTGAACCTAACATATATGACAGATATCGCGCAGCACAGCGATCAAGTTTGATTATGCTCACGGAAAATGATAAGGCGAAAAGATAAAAATCAAAATCCAGGAGCTCTCAGAAAAGTACAATGAAAGAATACATGCAATATCAGACGACTAATGCATTACAATAATACAGGAACATAAAATTGCCGTGGCTTGGATCTCACAGATCTATTGCGAGCACTTCCGTGATAAGGAAACAAATAACAAGTTGCGTGGACAATCCCTCTCTGTATCTGTCCACTGATTTTCATGATGCGGCACAGATCCCCTTCTTAGCCGTAAGAAGATTTGTGCTGCATTATTAAAAACAGTGGACAGATACAGGAGAGGAACTGTTGTTATAACAGCAAGAAAGAATAGGAAAGGTAGCCAGGCGGGCCGCGTTATAACGAGAGTTCTTGTTGTTGATTTTTCGAACTTTAGTGTTAAACCTGAAAGATGGTTGGGAATGTTGTAGTATTTTGTGTTAGAATAGTGGGAGAGTTATAAACATTCTAAATTTTATTTTGAAGGTTTTAAGTTAGAATCCTTTCGAATTTTGAGTGTGGATGAAGAGGCGGAGCTTAATCCATTGTCAGAGAACGTGATGGAGATGTGGAGGATTTTTCAGCAGTCAAGTGTGCAGTAGTCAACCCAAGGGAAGTGAAAAAAATGAAGATAGAATAGAAATGCTCTAGGCTCAAGATTGAAGTAATTTGACGAAATGGAACCTAATCAATAATGGGAATTTAAAATACCTGTAAACTAATAAATGCACAGATCTATGCTAGATATTATGAATCATTATGATTGGAGTATTAATTTGGGGTACATTTGGTTGATGGTATTACAGTTGTTATTATTTAGTGTATTTATTATATCGATGTTTAACAGTCATCAGAAGCACATCAGGAGCAGATGTTTATTAGAATGAACCAGCACAACACAACACAGTACAGCACAGCATTGTCCCTCATAAATTTCGATTAGTGTTTTTCATTGGTAAGAATAATAATTTCCCAACAATTTCCCAAAATAAAAATTGTACGCCAAAATTCTCGTCTTAATGGTTATTTTCAAGCCCACAAGTGCCAAAAAGCCCTGAGGTAGAACTGTTTTAATTGAGGTAGTTGTTTTGTTGTAAATTGGGCTAGCTAAATATATTGACAACCGGGCAATTATCGGCACATAAGTTTGGTGAACGGAAGGAAATAATCTGATTTGAAATAAAATAATAGTAAATGGAGGGTTAAGAGGTGTTATTACATTCCATTACATCAATAGATATGATTAATGAATTAGTTGTGATTATCTGGAAAACTCATTCAAATTGTGTGAGTGATCATTAAATGGAGGTTTCACTGTAAATAGGAAGAAACGAGATTCTGTTTTGATCCTAGTGTGCTCCAAAGCCTCTGGGATGCTTTAATACGGTAGTATTCTAACTCATGCTAAATGTTAGGTAGTGTTGATATCAGAAATGATTCCTAAGAACTCTGAGAGCTTGCACATTCATGGGGCAACTCGATACAATAGTATCCTCGTGTAAACAACCTCAATGGATGAAAATCAGCAGCCATCGTCGCAAAGATAATTTTGCTGCTGGACCTGCAAATTTGGAGGAAAAAAAGTGAAGAAAAGAAGGTAGGTTTGATGAGAGTACGTCACAGTATTGAATTCTCATATCAAATGGTAGACAAATGTTTCCAATGATGTCTTAAAAGAATCAGAATTTCTATTGTCAAAATTTGGGCCTGAAAATACAAGAACATTTACGAGAAAGAATACGAAATATTCTGCAAATGGAGACATGGCAAGGAAGAGAGGTCTTGAAGAATAAATTTTACTCGCTTTTTAATAATAAATTAAAATTCTAGAAGACTATCATTTTTGAATTATTATTATTAGATGATGAAAGCAACTTTATAAGATGAGGAAAACGTTGATATTTCCAAGTACGAAAATATTTATCGCGTAACATTGTTAACGATACGTATTTTACGATTGAATTAATATTACTATTTACAGACATTGTACATTGATCGCATTCTTGAAGTGAGAAAATGAAGGCTACAAGCCAAGAAAATCTAAAACATTTACGAAGATAGAATTCTACACTTTTATCACAGAAGCTCGTAGGGAAGAATTTTTTATTGTTCAAAGTTAGAATTTCTGTTCTTTCGAATATTATTCTCTCAGAAGTTTCTTCAAATTCGCTTTCTTCCACAGGTTGTAATGATAACGGAAGTCGCTAGTGGGTGCCGAATGGATGAATTGTACAAAATGACGATCGAAGCTGACTTTGAGGATGTCCAGGTCACAGGTTTTTGTTTTTGTAGTTAAAATTCCTGACACAAAAACACATACAGAACAAATGTTCACTATTGGGGGTAAAAATAATCGAGTTGATTTACCACAGATAGGTAGAAACTACGTATCTTTACGTCCACCTACTACAGGCCATAAGCATTTTTTTAATTTTCGCAACCGGAAATGTACCCATCAAACAGTAGAGTAACATTATTTTTAAAGATGTCGAGGGTGAAATTTGTAAACCTTCCAAATGAGAATATGTACACTGAATATTGCTTTCGACGCTCGTCAGCTACTTTCCTAGAATACGCCAGGGCTGATTTGTCAACTTAAAAAGATTGGTGGATTAAGATCCAACTCAGTTGCAGAAGGGTAATTCAAAAACCGGTTACAAATAAAATCCGAGTATCGGAAAAAAACTTTAAAAGTAAATCGTGTGACTGAGAAAAAAGCTGCAGCGCAGAGACAGCAGAGAAGATAGCAGTGGCTGCAGAGACCGCAAACAACAGAGAAGAGCAAATAAATAATTAATAATTCATTTTCAATAATTCAAATAATTGTACACTAAATATACATATGAATAAATAATGTGTAAATATTTATTACTGATATTTTTCTTTTTGTCACGTTGTCTTTTTGGGTTGGTTTACTTTTTTATATTACTTTAAACCCTCCGTGATTAAAGTGACCTTTTAATCCCGGTGAACACCAATTTTAACAAGGACAAAGGGTGATTAAAACCGCACTTTAATTACGTTTATAAATAAATGCGCTTATGCGAGCGAGCTGCAATAACGTACCCTAAAGGGACACTGAAGCAATTCACTGTTGCATGTGCCTTCTTGAAAACATTACAAATGGAAACCCAGGAGAGTTGACTATTTTTTAGAACGGTATCCTACAGATAAACAAATACATGTATAATTGATTATTATTTCATAATGTTTCTTAAGTATGGCCACTTTGGACGACTTAGGTTTTACTTTTATATTCTCCGTATTATAGAGCAAAGAGGCGTTTAAAACAATCGTTTTATTTTATCTCAGTTTTCTTTTAGAACTCCATACCTACAATTTTCACAAATGGTCTTGAGTGTGTTTTGGTTGTTTACTTAGCACACGTTTGAAGCAATTTTAAGCGATCTAAACAGGGGGAAATGGCTCAGGGCATCAATTGATGTCACTGCAGTGCCTCTGACTGGGAGCTCCTGGGGTTCCAGAACATGATTTTCGACACTAGACAGAAGCCAGGTCGAGTTCTGGCACTGTCTGGAGAAGAATTCTAGCGGCCAGCTGCTCTGATCGGTCGTTTTCCGCAGTTTCTGCGATCAATACCAGCGAATGTCGGAGCATTACCCTACTAAACGGACCACGGATCGCGCGCGATCTTTCCTTCCCATTCCTTGTCCTACCCTCTCCTCTGACACTCACACACTTACATGCACTACACTATCACACATGCGGAGATTGGTCGGGAGCTTAGAACCTTGTACCGCTGGTGCTGCGCTCCAGGTCGGAGATACCTGGTTAGGGAAATCCCCGCTAGCCGACGGCAGGCCGCGGCCGGATCTCACCATCCAGCGGGGAATGATCGCTATCACCACTCGAGCCACAATCATGCACTACACTTACGAGACTAATGACCTCCCAGCCAGGATTCACTCGTAATCAATCAATTGAGGCGATCGAATATGAGAATATTCCTTGATCGTTTACATTGACGTGGAACTGGGATAATACTAGTCAGGCCACACCTAAACCTTTCTTAGCAACTCGTCCCCGTCCGTTCCGTCGTCTCCCGCATCGTGGGCGGAGGCTTCCGCCGGGGGCTGCCCTCTGGGCGACCTTTGGTCCCCGCGCGTGCGCGATGGCTGCAGGGGTGCGGAGTCGTGCGGGGGCGGGCGGGGGGGGGCGGCGTGCGCGGGTCGTGCGGGTGCCGGGCGCCGGGCGCATGCAGATGCACGCGTGCGGAGGCGCGCTCTGCCCCGCCCTGCCCTGCACGCTCCAGCCCGGATTGACCCGCGCCCGCGCGCGCGCACGCGTGCGACTGCACCGGCCACGCCGGATGACTCATGCACGAGGCCCCTGCAACGTTATGAAGCAGTGAGCGGGATGCGTAATAATGCGTTTGCGCTTTGTTGGATCGTCCATCAGGTCGGGCTGAGCTGGGAGGTAGCGTGATGGAATTTAGACAATGCCTGTAAATGAATTTGCTTGAAATGGATAGTAATGTGAGCGGTTTACTTTCTCGTTCAACACGAAGGTTTATTCGCTCAGTAAATGTTATGAAACGCTAAAAAGAATTCATCACGAGATTTTGAAGGAAATGCACTTAATGGAGATCCCTCATAGGGAAAAGTTTTTTTTTTTTCTCAACCGTCGTGTCTGTCTGTTCGCCCGCCCGCCCGTTCGTTATCAGCATTAGTTCTTGTTCAGTACACAGTGATTATTCCCCCAGCTTATTATTCTACGATCAAATTGGCCGAGCCTAAGCTCCTGCAAATTTCAAACGGATCTTGTGGTTTTGGAGGTTTTACATGAAGCCCCTAGAACATTAAAAACAATTCTCAAAAATGACTCTTTTTGTTTCTCTCTAATACTCATAGAACAAAGCGCGCTTATATAAAATGTTTTTGAGAAGTAGCTAATAAACAAAACTCTTTTAAAATCGAATCAAATTTTGTAAAAACACATTACAGTACACTGATTTGTACTCCATAGGTTCCAAATTCATTTAAATTTTAGAATATTCAAAAATATAATATATATTTTTATGAAAGTGTCTAGGAGTTTGGGCTGCCGACCATCGAGTTGGAATGGTGGTTATTACGAACTGGTAAACCTACCCACTCTTTTTAAAATGCTCCAGTCCGGAGAAAAAATTGGCGTATTGAATACCATTGCAGTGGCATGTGCTTGGACAATGAAGCGATGCCTGCACGTCACTGGCTCTAAAAACATGCAATCGAGTTGAAATGTGCACAGTTTGTACATTTATTTAGCTAGTATCATATTATGTTATCGTACAAATAAGATAAAGTTGTATCAACTTTTTTTATTGTTTGTTGTAAAATATATGCGGAATATCTTTATGAGGAATTTCAAATTCTTACAATAGAGAAACTAATGTAAGACATAATATTACAGTAGTTTCATTTATTTTGATTACAGATAATGTCTTGCTCCTTAATTATTATTAAAGATTCTTGCACTTGTGTCAAAAACGTACTTAAGAATAACAAAACGAGTTGGCATTAAAGAAAAAAGTAAAACATTTTTGGTTTTCAATGTATTTGGCGAACCTCGTGGACAATTAACGGAACATCCAGAACGAATAGTCTTCGATCCCACACTGGCGAGATCCTCTTAAACGCTATCAAAATCCAGCCTGCTGAAATAAAGACATGAAACGATGTCAGTCTGATCGTCTCGCCCTTATCAGAAGCACCACATACCTTGACAATGTGGCAGCCAGCGCCTCCGGCCATCTCCGTAGAGGCCCTGCGCCGAGCGAGGAATTTGGGGGCCGCTGAGGCGCAGAGCGTCGTGGCGTGGGCGGCGGCGTGACCCACGGCGCACGGTCGCCGCCTGGCAATGAACCCGCGCCCACGCCCCCGGCGCTCTACACAGACCCACGCCGCATACAGACTGCCCGTCGCCCGCCCGCCCGCCGGCCGCGCCCTGCGTCCCGCACACTGGCCTGCACCGGGGTGAAACCCGCACGTAGGAAAAAGAAAATAAAAAAGAAGAAAAGAAAAAGAAAGAAACCTTTAAGAAAGAAAAGAAAATGAAAAAAGAAGAAAAAAGATGCAAAAAATATTTTAGTGAATTAATAAATATCATTTTTATAAACTTCAGATTACTAGAAACTAAAAAAAGTCTATGCTATACTACTAATGTATGTTATAATTCTAGGGTGTTATACTACTAATATAAAAACTACTTACAATTATAACACATTTTGAAAGTTTAACGTTTGGAGAGCATAAAATTTCTTGCGCATGCTCTTGATGAATGAGATAGAAAATATCCTATTTGATTGTTTTAAACTTCATCTTGAAATGTTCAATATTTATTAATTATACGTACTATTGTATTCACTGTAATTGTTCATCGCATGCTTGTCAACTTTCATAGAGATATATTATATTTTCTAGAATTAATCAGCATATTCAATATGCAGACTGCAAAACTGTAACTTTCTTTTACAAAATCTTAAAAATTGTATTAAATGTTTGGAACGGGACATTTTAGGGACGCGTTGCGTGCGTCCTATGTGCACATTTCGTTCTTTTTGCAGACCACTGTGCGGTGCCCAAGCGAAGGCGGACCTCCGGCGGCGGCGGAGGCGGCGGCGGAGGCGGAGGCGGAGGCGGCGGCGGCGGCGGAGGCGGAGGCTGAGGCGGAGGCGGAGGCGGAGGCGGCGGCGGAGGCGGCGGCGGAGGCGGAGGCGGAGGCGGAGGCGGAGGCGGAGGCGGAGGCGGAGGCGGAGGCGGAGGCGGAGGCGGAGGCGGAGGCGGAGGCGGAGGCGGAGGCGGCGGCGGCGGCGGACCGCCCTGAGCCTTTGTGTCGCGGTTCTCACTCCAAGATACAACGCGTGAATAAAAGTGAAGAGGTAGCAGACGTACTTCGCATGTGTAATGGAATTCGCGGAGGAACAGAAAGCAAAGAAACGTTGGAAAATGCGAAAAGAAGAACCTGGTAGGATAACCTTTGGAAATTGAAAATTGAGCGCAATAAATAGACAAAAATGCCATCGAAAGAAACAGAAACGTGTGATGGAAAGCGAAGAGCATAATTTCTCCGACGAACTATAACTAATGTGTAGAGATGTCAACGCCATGGCTAACAAATTCAAACCAGTGGGGCTATAACAGCACACATCTTTTCGCATTATTTCTATTTTTTTCCATTTTCGAAAATGTAGAAAGTTCAACGAAAATGGGACCTGCGCTATTTTTAAGCGTCATTTACTCAACTCGAGCGAAAAATTTTAAAACATTTCAAGCTATTTTTTGATAAAAAATATATAATGCATTATTGTCAAGCAGATATTAAGCGAAAACGACTCGTTTTTTAAATGGGCATGGCCTTATTTACAGATTTTAATTTTTGCTTTTTGAAATCTCTATCATAAATATTGAACTTTTGCAATGTTAATTTTCTGCAATATTAAAAAATATGGAGAAATCGCCGAAAATGAGGCTGGGACAATTTTTATTGACATTTTCTTCATATGCGTAAAATGTATTAAAAAATACGGAACCCATTTTGAAAAAAGGTTTAAAAACGCATATTTCACGCAAAATTACTCAAAAATTACTCTTATTTTTGTACATTATCTTATTTCTGGATGTCTTTAAACTACCGATTTCATCCGGGAAAAAGTATATATCTTCATTAGCATATTCTATTTAGTTGTATGAAGAGAGCGAAAAAATTAAACGTCTACAATTTTAGAAAATTCAGAGATTAAAAACGAGACCTGCGGCACTTTAAGCGTTCTGTAAGCATTCTTTAAGCATTGCACTGTCTGAGGAAAAAAATTAATAAAAATAACTTGGCGCTATTTTTGAGAAGAATTTGAAACTTTTGGGGTTTCATGTAAAGCACTCCCCGAAATCAAAATTCCTATTTCAAATTCACCCGATCTTGAATTCGTTCAGATCGAAAGACGATTATCAATTTTAGTGAAATTCGACCGAACTGTTTAGGCGCTAACGTTGACCTCAGCCCACCGGTCAAACGGGGGCGGACATACAGGCAGACGTTTTGCCATCAATCGATTTTTCGGTATCAAGGACCCACGAAGAGTGGATTCTGACTACACTATGTTAGAGGAAGTACTTTACTGTATATAAGGACAAGATTTATTCACTTGTTCGTTACCCGACAATAAGTGATGTTCTGTCTAAAATTCGCCGATTTCCGCCTGCACGATTACAATACTTTGTCTTTACCTCGTACGTAGAAAGGGAAGAAAATTAAAAAAAGAAATCGATTGATTGTATTGTTTATCCGGGCAATTCAGCTACAATGATCGTTAATCTCATAAGTGTACTGGATGTTATATCCCCGAATGTGGAGGTATTTCGATGTGCGGCTACGATCATGACATTTGTGGTAGAGTAGTGCGAGCAAACGTATGTGTGCATAAAGGGAAGGATAAGACAAAGAAAAGAAAGAAAGAATTCGCACGATCCGTGATCCTTTTGTTTGCGTTCTGCTCCAGTATTCGCTTGTATTGATCGGAGAAACCACGGAAAATTGGCGGTCAGAGCAGCCACGGTACAATTCTCCTCTAGACTGTGGCTTAGTAGCTTTCCAGGTAGTGTCGAAATCCCGCCGTCTGAACTCAAACCCTAGGACTCCCCAATCATAGTCGCCATACTACATACTAGATACTGTCTATATTTTATGTCCATTCCCTGAACAATCTAGGCTGTGAAAATTGAAAAAGAAATGCCTATCTTGCAAAAAGTGCAATGTTTATCTTAAGAAACATCTATTTTAGTTTCAGATCTCATTCATTGGTACCGTAATTGTACGATAATTACTTCGGAACGCTGAAAGTTCTAACTTGTTCTAATTTTCACAGATAATTTTGTTTATTCTATTTTTAGTTTTTAAGATAAAATTGTTTCTTCTGACAACCTCTAATCTGATAATGGAAGGTATTGTATTTTGGAAGTTTGTGTCACACTAAAATCTTTCCAAGGCACAAGAATTTCATTATCAGAAAATTGAATTTTATTAGGTTGATCTGTTAACGTACTTATCCACCATATCATCTTTGCATGATTTGGAAAAGCAATATTGGATTGGCGGTGATTGTTGTTGGCATTTAATTACAGACGTTATTACAGAAGTTGAAATAATTACAGACGTTATCATTGCTAACAATATTATTTGTTACAAGAGCAGTTTTCGATTGGTAGTTTGTTTTGAGACTTCCAAACAGAAGGTAACTGATGATGATAGCTACGTAATCGAAAGCTGCTCTAGGAATAAATATTACTGTTGGCAATGACAACGCCTACAATTATTTTATTGGAAAAGCGAGTTGTTGCTAAGTAGAATGTGCCCCTCAGAAGATGATTCATAATAGAAGAGGTCACCGAAGGTAGGGAAACATCGGCTGCCAGGTGATATCGACCTCCAACAAACGACGCAGCGTGAAGAGCAACACTCCTGTTCCGGTCCATTCCCTTCCTTGAGCAAGCAAATAAATAAAAAATTAGATTCCGAATTCGTTAGTCTCCGGTCAATGGGTCACTCCCAATCAAGATAAGGCTCAGAGGCCAGTGGCAGTTCCCTCTTGGCACAGCGGCATGGCGTGGCGTGGCGTGGCGTGGCGAGGGGCGGGGCCTCTCTCACGTGTCCCTCAGATCCCAGGCCCCACGCGCCGCCGCCGCCGCTCAAGGCTCTGCCTCCGCAATTCGGCGACGAACAAGGGCTCCGGATGGGGCTGACGCTCAGTGGGCCGAAATGGTTCGTTGTTAGTAGTTGACGCGCCCGAAATCACTAAGATCATTATTCCCGTAAGTGTTGAGATCATTATTCTCGTTGTTAGTGATTTCTGGTGCGTCAACTACGGAGATCATTATTCCCGTAAGTGTTGAGATCATTATTCCCGTTGTTAGTTATTTCGGGCGCGTCAACTACGGAGACCATTATTCCCGTAATTGTGGTGCATGTTTCCCTCGTTAGGTGGCTGTGATCTTCCCCCACAGGATGGTGAGATCTCGCGCCGACCTACCGTCGGTTAGCGAGGTTTCCCCAACCAGATATTTCTCACCAGCGGGGCACCGCCCCAGCCGGGACAAGCTGGTAGCCCCCGACCGGTTTCCTGGCATGTGTGCATGTGTAGTGCATGTTAGTGTGCTTGTGTGTAAGGGGTGAGGACAGAACAGGAAGAGGAAGGAAAGATCACACTCGGTCCGTGGTCCGTTTGGTAGGGTACTGCTCCGGCATTCGTCTGGTGTTGATCGGAGAAACCACGGAAAACTATCGATCAGCCGTGCGCTAGAATTATCCCCCCACACACAACGACTAGCTGGAAAGCTAGTGTCGACAATCCTGCCACCGTCGGGACTCGAACCTAGGACCTCTCGGTTTTTGAGACAGAACTATTTATAAGAAAAATCATCTTTGTAGATCGTGGAACGATAACGCAGTGATAAATTCGTAATACCTAAAAGATAACAGAAAGAGGAATTAAATATCCGGGACCTTACTTCATACTGATTTTATACAGGAAATGTTGCTAATTAGTGGCGAAAATTATATTTAGAAATCTCTCAACACCAAGACGTACTCAAAAAATTAAACTCTACAACTGTTTAGGAAAACTAATAACCAAAGTACATTGTAATACATACATTGAAAACTAATGAAAGAGTAAATAAATGTTACATATTTAAGTTCTTTGTCGAAATTAACGTTTTGCAAAAGAATCGTCTATTTTATTTCAGTATTGTACATACCTTTTGTGGCTCTCACACGTAACTGATCTTTATAAATAAGGTCTATAAAGAAATATAATTTCATGGGGACGTGACTAATTGCACTTAGACTTTAAAAATATAAAGAATTTCTTAAAAAAAACCGCATCTAAATATTAATGTCAAATGCAACCCGCAACATATGGCAGCCATATCGTTAAGTAATTCCTAAATGCAGCGTTTTAAGGCTTTAAAAACTAAACGGGTTGAACATGCGAGAGTTCTCGCACGAGTACGCTAGTTCTCTTAATTTCGACCCAGTGTGCGGGGTGGTGGGCCGGGCGTATTTGTCTCTGCCGGTCACGCTCCAACGCCGCTGTCACCAGATGACAGACGCGCCGTCGAAAATAAACGCGACGCCATGGCCTCCCCGCCCAGAAATCGCCGCGTGAATGGGCCATCATCCTCTGCCTGCGGCGCAGGCGGTCGCGGACTTTGTCTTCGATTCGCACGCCTCGAAATTTGGAATTCAATGACGAGCCGACGTTTTAGTGGAAGCCATAATGAAGTGTGTTTTCAATTGTTTTTCTTATAGCAGGGGGTCTCACGGCTATCGCCACGTTCCCCATCTACAACTTGCCAGAGTTTGTCTATATCATGGGGGATGGACCATGAGGAATCAGTTCATCGCCCGCCCTCAAGATGGCAGCGGGGTTGAGGTAGATAAGGAAGGATCGCGGGAATGCGGAAGGAAGAAAGCCAACTACTCAGCTCATACCAAATACCTGCCCCAGAAGAGACTCAAACCTTCCCATTGCGAAGTAAAAAATTACATAGGCTAAGGCATCTGATTAATCTGATAGATCATTTAATGAATATCTTCTCTCATATTGAGGCTGAGTTGCAAGTGGTGCACTTAACATAAGATAAGCTAGCGATAGTGGTGAATTTCGCCTCTCTTATGAACTCAATTAATTTTATACAGATACCGAAGTATATGTGTGGTATGTATGAGTATACATGTATTATACGAACATTATATGAATATGAAATCATGATATTTATATCAATGAACAATTGATTGAAGCTAATATTATTCCTATGTTTTTTATGCGAGGAACGCAAAACATGTTTATACTCCAGGAATTCTAAATAAAATCAAAGAATTTCAATACTGTTTCGTATACAAACATGTTCATGGAATCCAGGCAGGTCAACTGAGTAATCGCAGTAGTGAACACAAGTGAAGAAGCTAGGGAGGCGAAAGCCCTGGGCCACATATTATTAGCGATGCCTCCGGATGAAAAATAAAATCTTCGGGATTAATGTCCATATAAAGCTGTCAAACATCCCCATTCTCACACTCCCCGTCACACATTTAGTTAGGGGAAAATCTCTGTATCTTTCTTGAGAGAAGTAGTCATACTCTAGTTGAACGTCATTAGCTAGGATTGCTGGAAATAGCGATTTCTTAACTACCTTTCATTCTTCTGTATAGTTCTCTTATACCTTATGTTAATGTACTTAAGACGTTTAATGTACTTAGGAAGTGTGTGTGTGTGTGTGTGTGTGTGTGTGTGTGTGTGTGTGTGTGTATATAATTTGCTATTTCCTCACCAAACTGCTGAATCCCCACACTGCTCTTTTTTCTTTTTCTGAGGATTGAAATGTAGAAGAAAAGTCCCGTGTAAGAAGAGTTACGTACATTCCCCTGCAGAATATCATATAATTGAATATTCCATAAATAATATCTTATTTCAGAAATACTGTTCTAGAAAATCTATTAGTTTCTTGGTAGTTCCATGCTGTCCTTCATGTAGGGATAAGGACATCATGTCAAGTGGCGTCATGGTAATTGATGAGGAAAAAAGTAATCCTATCTCACCATTGGGAAGAGAAAAAAGTAATGTGTGATACTATTGTATTACAAAGTTTGTGAGAATAAATAAAGCCTTCCAAAACCACAACAAATTAGATATTGATAACCTAAAACTAATACGGAAGTTATAAGAGTTTAGCGTAGCCATTTTGAAGATAGAAAATTATCAATTAATGTAATAACCAGGAGAGTCAGGCAACAAAACAATGATTGATTTATAAAAGAGAAGGTTTGTGTGAGGGTAAGAATGGACGATAGGATCGAATACATTGATTATTTCATGTTGCTGGGGCGAGTAAACTGCTATGTCTGCTGGTAAGGGTCCCTTAAGGGTAAAACCTGTTATATCTCGGTAGGGGAGGTGGTAGCCTCGCCAGAACTTTCGATTCGGCACCGACCTATACGTCGGCCAGCGAGTTTTCCTCTGCAGGTTTCTCCGCCCACGGGACACTGCCCTATCCGAAACAAGCTCTGAGACCTCCAGACTGTCTTTCGTCTCATAACTTTTGTGATTATGTAGTGTATGTGTATGTGTAAGGGAAGAGATTGGGACGAGGAGCAAGGAAGAAAAGGTCACACACGTCCCGTTTGTTAAGGTACAAGCCCAGCATTTACTGGGTATTGATCGGAGAAATCACGTAAAACTACTGATCAAAGCAGCCGGAAGATTGTCAAAAATCCGCCACCGTCGGGACTCGAACCCTAGAACCACTCGGTTAAAGACACTGCAGAGGTAACACTTGTTGCTCTAAGCCATCTCAGCCGGTGATCGGATAGTCAGAGAAAGAAATGCAGAGGCGATAGACTAAAGAGGTATGAGTCCTCTATATAATTCTTTACTCTACGGCAGAGAGCAAAGACTAAATAAGTATGAGCCGTCTATATAATTCTTTACTCTACGGCAGAAGTCATAGACTAAAGAGATATGAGCCGTCTATATAATTCTTTACTCTACAGCAGAGAGCAAAGACTAAAGAGGTATGAGCCCTCTAATTCTTTACTCTACGGCAGAGGGCATAGACTAAAGAGGTATGAGCCCTCTATATAATTCTTTACTCTACGGCAGAGAGCAAAGACTAAATAAGTATGATCCGTCTATATAATTCTTTACTCTACGGCAGAAGTCATAGACTAAAGAGGTATGAACCCTCTATATAATTCTTTACTCTACGGCAGAGGTCATAGACTAAAGAGGTATGCGCCCTCTATATAATTCTTTACTCTACGGCAGAGAGCAAGGACTTAAGAAGTATGAGCCGTCTATATAATTCTTTACTCTACGGCAGAGGGCAAAGACTAAATAAGTATGATCCGTCTATATAATTCTTTACTCTACGGCAGAAGTCATAGACTAAAGAGGTATGAGCCCTCTATATAATTCTTTATTCTAAGGCAGAGGACATAGACTAAAGAGGTATGAGCCCTTTATTTAATTCTTTACGGCAGAGAGCATAGAGTAAAGAGGTATGAGCCCTCTATACAATTCTTTGCTCTATGACAGAGGGGCCAAGGAAGAGAGAGATGAAGAGAGGAAGCGCCAGGTATTACCAGCGGAGGTGGGCGTGGGCGGAGCCGGCGCTGAATCATCGGCGGCGGTTCCCGCGCCTCATCGCGTATTCGAGCGCGCGGCGGCGGCGGCGTGTGCTTTGACCGCGGGGGCATGCGGCCCGCGTGCCGCGCCTTATGACGCGCCTCGTAAGAATTATAATAATCATTCCCTACGCTCATCTCGTGCCTCCGGCTCGCCAGCCGTCTGTTTCGTCACAGGAGCCGATCTTTCATCTTTTCGCTCATTTATTGTTTGGTGTTATTTTTAATGCTTGAAAAAAGTGAAAAAATATTAAAATTGTATGATTCCGTGTAGGCTCGGACATCCTAATTCTTAGCTTGGTGATTTCTCGGTCGTTAATTATAACAAATGACAGATTTTTTGTATGTATGTATTTGGCGTTATTCGGTCGGTAGTCCGACTTTGTCGGCCAGCTACCGGTGTCCCCCATGCCTGGGCCTAGTTAAATTCCCATGCTAGGTGGTAAGAGCGACATGAGGCGAACATGACGTATTCTCTTCACATTAACTAGCACGATCAGCCTGCTTGAGCTTTTCTTCGTCACACAGCTACAGAAATTAGGACGATTTTAAAAGAAAACTACAACTGTATTTTTGCTTCGACCTGGAATCTAACCCGGAACTACAGCACGGGAAGCTAGTGCGCTACCCATGAGCCATCCCAGAGGCACAGATGGTTTTTATCTATTTATTTTGGGGTTTAGGGATTGTTTCTGCTGTTAGATTTACAAAGTCGATCAGCCCTCGGTATGTTTCCATACCAACCACTGAATCGTCGCAATGGGTCTCTCATTCTTACAGTTTGGCAGTTCGATAATGTAACGGAACGGATAATGTAACCAATAAGCATGGAATCATATTCTAAAATCTGGCGGGAAGGGGAGGAATGGTTATATTTTCCAGACATACTGAAGAAAAAGCTCTTGACTTCTGTTGAAAATCATGGTGAAAAAGAATTGTTCATCTCTTTGATTCTCGCAACGTTGAGAAATGAGAGTTTTGACTGTCAGATGGAAGAGAGACTGAGTTTACGGCGTGGTCGGTCGCGAGTCGTACGGGAGTCGCTCCTTGTAAGAGTCCAGGAGTCGACGATCGCTGGCTCTCATATGCAAGAAGTGCCGCGTGCCTTTGCGTACAGAACATTGCACGAGGTACCGGCTAAGTTTAATTCAGAGTCAGCATTACAGCTGTCTCTGTAGCGACTCTGACAGAGAGGTGTTAGGGTTCAAGTCCCGACGATGGAGGATTTTCCTCATTAGGTACATAGGTCGAACTCAGCTGTTGTCTAGAAAATAATTCTAGCGGTCCGTTGCTCTAATCGGTAGTTCTAAGTGGTTTCTTCTATTAATATCAGCGAATATTGGAGCATTTTCGTATTAAAAAGACACGGGATCACGCTTTTTCTTTCCTCTTCCTCGACATATTTCACTCCTTACTTACACGCACTTAAATGCACTACAATACCACACATGCCGGGAGACCAGTCAGAATTTAGAGGTGATTCCAGGAGACAGTCGGAAGATCATGTCCCGGCTGGGGTGGTGCCCCGCTGGGGGAGATGCCTGGTTGGGGAAAGCCCTGTAGTCGTCGGTACCTCGGCGCTGGATACCATTCGGCGGGCGAAGATCACCGCCATCTCACGAGGAAGAAACATGCACTACATTTATGGGTTTAATAACCTATCCGTTGACGCCCCGGAATCATTAATTAATCAACGAGACTGGTGGGTCAGCGCTACATCTCATCATCCAGAGGGGGGAACACCGCTTTCCCCCGGGATGAAACATTCACTACACTCACGGGACTAGTAACCATAGCAGTTGACGCGCTCGGAAACATTTGTCAATTGCGCGACGTGAATGGTGATTACTTTACCAAAAGCTGTATTGGAATATAATTTTAAATATATTCCATATATTTATACACATGTTATCACTAAGGACAATGAATGTAAATGCATATTTTTCCTCTAGTCACAAAGTATGATCACTTGGTATCTGCATGAAAAACTCAATATAAACCTAATTTTATTACGTATATCTTGCTTAGTTTGCCTGTAATATATCACGTAATATTTCAGCGATTGACAATTATTCTGTAGCTTTTGTTTGAAAACGTTTGTAGTGACTCATTTACTACATTCATTTTAGTAATTTTTATATTTAACTCTATAATACATTAAGTGGTTTATTACAGCTAATATCAATTACAGCTAACAATATTTTTTAATTATACATGATTACGTGGTATAGAGTCTGTCTTTAAAATCGATAATACTAATGAACACGTGACTTGCATTTTCACAAGTCACAGAGGGGGCGTGCCTTTCAAATATGAGCAAAACGCGTTGCTAAAAAAAGGAACTTCTCTTCTCAATGTACGAAGGTGGCTACGAAGGGATCTTCGTAATTGTGTTCAAATATGGTTCTAAAGATAACATGAATGTACTTGACGGTAGACATTTCATTCCGGAAACAAATGTACTAACCCTATTCTTCGAAAATCAGAGCCTACAGGATATCTTTCTCGTTGGCCTCGTCGAAAAGTCACTTATCAATATAATGAGATAGAAGAAAGTATCGGATGAACGTACTATTGATAAAAATTATGAGAAACAGTAAGAGTTTGCATCTGTAATGTACCCAATGCAAATACAAAATAACTTTTTTTGCCATTATACATATGACGACTACTCGAATAAAAGAACAATGTTAATAAACCATTTCTTCTGTAGGCAAATTTAAGGAGTTTCTAATTTGCTTATTTTTAGAGAACACTAAATCTTTTCTCTTTCTCTAAATAGGCCGGTGAAATCGTAACCTCGTCTTAGTTTTAATTGTAGACCACAATAAAAAAGTCAAACAAATTTAATGAAGTACATCGATCTACCTACACCAAACCTACATTATTCTTTTACAGTAGAAAATGTTCTCAAGGTACTACGAAAGGCCGACAGCACGAGCTTTAACGTGTCGACCTCAACGTCGTAATTTATCGCGGAAGACGTGGAATTTGACAGAAACGGATTGAAGTGGCTACGTGAAAACGTGATTCGAAAGGAAGACTAAGGAAGCACAAGCTGGGCCCCCTTCTGCTTTCAGATCCCACAAAGCCTTGAAACAGTCGCCATATGTTCTTTAAGCACATTAAGCTACACATGGTCGAGGCTATTGATCTAATCACGGTCGCCTCGCTTCAAAGGTAACTAAATAAACTCAATTCTAAGATTATTATAATGGCCAACTGTTCATGATCCAACAACAAAATGTCCAAGACCCAACAAATCTGTCTCAGTGCACCTGTATTCATTTACGAAAGAGGAAATTGAAAAGAAGAAATGAAAGTTTTCATAATTTTCTACCTTTCATTTCCTTTCGTGATTATCGACATTATCATCATTTTTATTTATTATTTGTGTTAGAATATTTTTTGCATCATAGTGTCAGGAAACTAAGGATACAAAAGTAAAGAGAACGTTTCTCATCTTTAGTGACAATGTATTTTACGTCTGGTTGAGGATTAAAAAAATGTCCGAGAAAAGTCATTAAATCTCCTAGATTTGGTTACTCAAGTTTATTTATGCGGAAGTAATTTCTTTCGGCAACTTAATTCCTAGAGGCAGAAGCTCAGAAACAAATTGATGACAAATACTTCAAGTCGTAAAGAAAAAAAAAGGTTAAGTAAACTTGGAAAACAATATAAAAAACGAATTTATTCAAGATCGAGTTCAAAGCTACATCTAAGCTCTTAATCAGTTGATGAGCGGTTTTTCAGTGGTTGTAGATGACGAGAACAGAGGAAAAGCACGCCAGATTATAAAGGTACTTTAAGATTAGTATGCAAAGCATTGCATTTGTTATGTTGCAAAGAATCATAAACCTTCTAAAATAAGTCAAGTTTAGAGTACGCAAAAAGTTTAGAGCCAGGACTAGACCTTAATTTTATTGTCTCTAATATGTCCCCTTCACTCACCAAAACAAATACTTTAATCACTGAAGATAATATATTTTATTATTTTTATTACTATTGCAGTATGTGATATTAGTACAAAGCTTGAGATTCTTGGTTCATAGTGTAGAAATCATATTTAAACGTAATGCTCGACCTTATTAAAAAATGTTTTAAACGTGTATTAATTTTATGGGCTACAAGTTAATTAACCAGCGTTGCCCGAGTGTTTATCACAATCTTTTAAGTACCCCCCCCCCGCACGCTTCGCGCGTCTCATTGGCCCTAGAAGATTTGCTATTCCTCATACCCGGCCAAACTAGCCCCCATTCGCTCGATCAGTCCCTCCCACTCATGCCACTTCGCCTATGTCCCACCTTTCCTCTTCCCTTTTTTGCGCTACGTCTGTTACTTTCTCTCGGACGGCTGCATTTTCATCACTAGCTAGAGAACTAGGTTGAGTTCTGTCCCTGTCTGGAGAAGAATTCTAGCGGCCGGCTGCTTTCATCGGTAGTTTTCCGTGGTTTCTCCGACCAACACCAGGCGAATGCCGGAGCAGTACCCTACCAAACGGGCCACGGACCGCGCGCGATCTGTCCTTCCTCTTCCTTGTCCTATCCTCACCTCTTACGTACACACACTAACACTAATATGCTTGGAGAACAGCCGGGAGCTTAGAGCTTGTCCGGCTGGAGCGGTGTCCCACTAGTGAGAGATACCTGGTTGGGGTAAACCCCGCTAGCGGACGGTAGGTCGGCGCCGGATCTCACCATTCAGCGACGGAAGATCACAGACACCTCCCAAGAAAAGAATATGCGCTACACTTACGGGAATAGTGACATTAGGTGTTGACGCGCTCGGAATCACTAATCAAACAAACAAATCATTCTCTCGGCCTGCATTTTCGTTTCGCTTCCTCCTTATGCTCCTCTCATTCCTTCCACTCATTCTGCTGCGCTCGCTTCACGCCCTCAATTCTTCACAACGCACCCCTTCAAGTTCCGATCGTTCCGTCTTATTCTCTCGCCTCCGACTCGCTTCACGCTGTAACAAAGACGTCCGGAGATTGCATTGCACTAAATATTTAAAACTACACTAGTGAGAACCCGTCAATATTTGACGGTGAGATCTGAGATAAATGTAAAATACTGTACCCAGACTAATGTTTACAATATATTGCATTGTTTGGATCTTGAGGGTATAACGAAGATATTCTGTGATGTGTTCCCAAAATTTTGAACATGTATGGCCCATGACCAGACGGCAATGCAATATTGGCACAAATTATATAGCACTATTATACTGAAGGATATTATTTCTAAAGTTTTTTGATGTGTCATCATCTCCTATAAACAACTGTTTGATTTCTTCTGGCGTATTGTTCGGAGGTATACTTATTTTCCCATTTAAGCAATACAGAGTAAATCGTTTGCAGAATTTCTCTCACATGGAAAGTACAAAGCAGAACAAAACTCACATTTCATAGACAATGACCCAATAGAAAACGAAATGACCTCACTATCACGACACCTACGCTGACTTTCTCTTTCCCTGCGTTCAGTTAATGTACGTTTGCGTCTTTTGGGGCGCGAGGACAATGATTCGGAATTCGACATAACCTGTAATCAACTTCACTAAAGTATTACAACCGAGCAAAACCCAATGTGCGAATGTTCTCTACAAAATACACCACAGAAGCAAATACATGCAAACTGTCAACACCACAATGCAATTATTACACTGAAACAAAACCTTGACGAATTGTAAACAAATCTCAACAATCAAATCAAAACATCAAGCCGCGTGGACTCACATTTATGGACTCATGTATATAGATTTTGATACTGCCACCCTTTGAAAGAAAACAATTGACTATTGATAAGCGTACTATTAAAGAATGATTTAATTAATTAATTTACACCGTAAATGTTGATGAATCAACACAAATAATATCTGATAACACATCTAGGGATCATATTCTTTCATTTAAAAGAAAAAATACAACAATCGGTTCCGTAGGAGCTCTAAACGAAGCCATGGCAAAATACCTTATTTTTTTAAATATATAGATTTCGGGGTAACCTTTTAAATGGCCAACACGATATTTTCTTTATTCTTGGCCGCTCAAATGTTTTCGTGCCAAATTTGAGAACAATCACTCCAATGGTTATTATGTTTTGTGGCACATAGAAACGTACATGCTCTCTATTAATTATTATGTTATTCATCAGTAAACGGAAATTAGTCGTTACACCGTTGAAAAATTGCTTCTCAAAATTGCAACATCTCTGCTTTCCAATTGGAAGTATTTTATAATTTCATTCACGATCATTTCATTCCCTTTCAGAATAAATATTCTTGTAAATTCTAATGTCCAATTGAAGACTTGAAATAAAAAAAAAGAATGTGAGTGCCATTTACATACTTTCGAGAAAAATAAATTTATGTATCCGTCAAACCTATTGGCACACCCCATAACACTCAAGAATTCAGTCTGGACTTTGGTTTTTATTTACGTTATAGGGCTTGATTCATTCATGATTATTTTGGTAAATCGTAAATTTAACAGATATGACACATTTTTTTTATTTCAAGTCTTCAATTATCTAAAGTTGCAGCGTCGTTTTCGTGGGAACAGTTGCAACCGAGAGTAGCCGGACGGAGCCAATCCGCCGGGTGCAGTGCGCATGTGCTGCAGTGGCAGCGAGCGCGGCCGGTGTGAATGAGCTCCAGCGGTCGCTCACCGTCGCGACGCCGGCGGCGGCGGCGGCGGCGGCGTCGCGGCGGTGGTCGCTGGAGGAGGGCGGGGCAGCGCCGCGGGCCCGCGTTCGTTCCCAGACGCCGGCGACGCGCCACGCATGCCGACGCGCTGATTACTATCGCCTCGCGTTGTTAACGTGCTGGCACAGGCTTCCGGGCGCCGCACTCGCAGCGTGGCGTCGTCCCCGCCGCCGCCCGAGACGGCGCGGCCGCTGCGGTCTGCGCCGCTTCACATTTAATCGCAGTCCAGAAGGGAAACTGTTAGTCATAGATGGGTTGAGCGTTATGCAAGTCTTTGGTGGCGGCCTTTAGCGGTGCTACATGGGTGCTAGGTCCCCACCTGTGGGTGGATGGAGTTTAAATCCAAGTCAGGTTAGGTGGAGCCATTACGGTTCGCGGTAGGTTTTCTAGGGGTTCTCCCGGTCTTCGTGCTCTCATTCCATGACTATTCCATGCTCACTCATATCATTCATCACATTCATCTAAACATCAAAATGCCTTTAGGGGTAAAACTTGGGTGCTAGGTCTCCCCCTGTGGGTGGGCGGGCTTTAAATCCAAGACGGTTGAGGTGACGCAGGTGGTTCGCGGGAGGTTTTCTAGGGGTTCTCCCGTTTTTCGCACCTCTCATTCCATGACTGATCCATAATCAATCAATCAATCAATCAATCTAATCATCAAAACGCTTTTAGCGGTGCTACATGGGTGTTAGGTCTCCCCCTGTGGGTGGGCGGGCTTTAAATCCAAGACGGTTGAGGTGACGCAGGTGGTTCGCGGGAGGTTTTCTAGGGGTTCTCCCGTTTTTCGCACCTCTCATTCCATGACTGATCCATAATCAATCAATCAATCAATCTAATCATCAAAACGCTTTTAGCGGTGCTACATGGGTGTTAGGTCTCCCCCTGTGGGTGGGCGGGCTTTAAATCCAAGACGGTTGAGGTGACGCAGGTGGTTCGCGGGAGGTTTTCTAGGGGTTCTCCCGTTTCTCGCGCCTCTCATTCCATGACTGATACATACTTACTCATATCATTCATTAAATTCATCTGAACATCAAAACGGTTTTAGCAGTGCTACATGGGTGCTAGGTCTCCACCTGTGGGAAGACGGGCTTTAAATCCATGTTGGTTTAGGTGACACAGATGTTTTCGTGAAAGGTTTTCTAGGGATTCTCCCGGTTTTTGTAGCTCTCATTCCATGACAGTTCCATGTTCACTCATATCATTCATCAAATTCATCTGAACATCAAAACGGTTTTAGCGGTGCTACATGTGCGCTAGGTCTCCACCTGTTGGTGGATGGGTTTAAATCCAAGTCAGTTTTGGTGGAGTTTTGTGGTGACACAGATGATTCGCTGTAGGTTTTCTAAGGGTTCTTCCGTTTTCCGTGTCTCTCGTTCCACCACTGTTCCATTTCCACTCATATCATTCACCACATCGATCTAAACATCAAATCGCTTATCCATCCAGGATGATCGCAAGACGTAGAATCTCATTGCTGTAATAAAATATATGAACATTATTGGTAGTTTCTATTTGCGGGAGAACCCTGGCCAGATTTTGGGGGATATCTCTATATGTTGTATCTCTCAGGCAATAACCCAGATAATGGATGTCTGTCTCGAAGGGTAGGTGAGAATGAGCTTCATGTCAATCTCCGTGCCTCTGATACCTTGATACTCAGAGGAGAGGAAGATAGATTGGCAGATCTAACATCAATCATTTATTCAATATAGCAGAAGTGTTCAACTTCCAGGAAAATGAAGTGAGATTCGGATCGCAAATGCCTTGGCCATGGACGATACTCCCTTCACCATGATAAGATTCCTCCCTGACACGCTGTGACTGAGAAGAACAGGGGATTCTATCAACAAGTAGGAATGAAATTTGCTTCATGTACTCGGGAAACCATTTGGTCTCCGAAAAGGAAATACTAAAATATTGCCACAGAAACAATATTAGAACAGAATTTCAACAATGCATTAGTATGTAAGTCCTGCTAATCCGATCAATGCAAGTTAACAGGTTGTTCGATTCATCCCATGATTTAAGCAACACATGTACTGAAAATTAGTAATTACCACACACTTTTGTTCATTTGCATTTTATAAATTTGACATTTTCTATTACTGAACAGTAGTGTTATCGTGAAGCTAAACATTATGTTACAACAATGACGTAGCAAGTAGTATGTTTTATGTAACAAAATGAAGGAGTTGAGTAGCATAATTTATATGTCCACTCCTTTTGACGCAAACAATGAAGCAAATGCGTTTACATTTGAGAGTATCCGGTGAGAGCACGTTTGGAAAATAATACGGGTTGATAATTCTTCAGGACAGAATAAGCATCGGATATTCGAACGGTCCTAATTTACGTCATTGCAAAAAACTATTATCATTCTGTAAACATGAAATTACTTATTCACATACCCTTCGTATATACCATTTTATTGGAATTTGGCATCATAGAACAGACAGTGACTGACTGATATCTTCAATTTTGTAGTTGTAGGAAAACGCCGAAAAAAATTCAAACTTTTGAAATTTTCTCTATCTTCAGTTTTGTATTTGTAGGAAGACGCCAAAAAATTGAAACTCTTTCAATTTTCGAAAATTCAGAGGTAACCGTGCAAATCGGAGCTGGGCCACCTATATAGGTGTATTTTAATTTATTCGTAAACGCTATTTACTTTAAAACTGCTCCATTTTTTTAAAAAATTCCATGAAGGACGAACGTTTACTTTTCTTTAATATTCTTAAAGTTTCGATACTACCATTAGAAACTCGAAAAATTGAGAAAATCTAAAAAAAAATTGACTTTGGGCGGCGGTAGATGGCAGCTGGTAAGAGGATGGGTCAAGTCCATAAAGGTAGCTCTGACGAAAGAAATATGAAAACTAACTAGCACGAGAAAGTCTGTGCCATTCTGTAGCCTTCTTGAATTAACGTCCGCAGGGGTTTACAGGAAATGTGTTGCTATCAATGTGACAAACATTTTGAATAAAGTGAGTAAAATTATAAAAACAAAGATTGAATCCAGACGATAAATGTTGCCCATCTCCCACCTACCCCCAACCAATTCCATATTCTTTTCCCTCCCTTCAAAATTTGATCATGAGCCGACATTGTAGTCACTGATTATGATTGCTGGTTATGGTGAATGCAAGCTCGGCTTGAAAATAAACAAGTTTCAAATGAACTGTGTCTTCTTTCTTTCAGTTTAAAATGCATTTTCAGTATTCGTTTTCGAAATACTTAATCCAAGAAGAGTAAAGTATAAAATATTTCTTAGAGGCTTTCGTTTTTAAGATACGTCTTTTCTTCAAGTTCGATTTACCCTTGTCTTGTACAATACCTTTTTAAACTAACATTACGTATATTGAAAGATCGTTTGAAGATTTCTTTTGTTTTCAATGGCAGGATCAAGATGACTCTATAGTTTTATTGTTTTACACAAAAACGTTTTGTAACAAAAATATTCAACATCACATCACTGTGCAAGGAACAGAAGAACATTTGGTCCACATTGAAAGTTGTGTTTGAATGACAAAGGCAAGTTGTCAAATAAAAGTAGAATAAATGTTTCAAGCAGTAGGTGCTACATTACATGCTTTCTCACATTATTTGTAATTTTTGTAATTTTCGAAAATTCACAAGAGTTCATAGAAACTGTGCCTTGTTAAGCGTTCTTTGCTCTTTACTGAAAAATTTAAAGAAAACATTAGCAGCCGTTTTTGAAAAAATATTTTCTTTTAGAAATTGCGTTAACTTCTTGCAGGAATGACGCGAAAACTACTAGTTCTTTTTAAACAATCGTACATAACCTTTTTAAAACAAGATGTTTTATAACATGTATCATTTGAGCCAAAATTATCTACTTTCAACGTGTTTTTAAGTGTTCACTTTTTGTAACTTTTAAAAATACCACGGCATATGTTTCCAAACACGTAGGTGCATTTGAATGTTGACAATTCGCCAAGAAAGTGAAAGTTAGATTTGAGTTTAGTTGGCGACAAGATGAATCGGGAGCAGTCTACTTTTGGAGGACCCTTCAAGTGATATTGATTGTCAGGCTTCATCTTGGATCATTTGACTCTTTTAAGACTCAGAAGTATACAGTATATGCAAAGAAATTGGGAACTACTATTGGCTTCTTAACATTTCTCGAAAAACTTCGTAGCATTTCAAAATGCTCAGAAATATCTGCCTCTTCCAGCTTGTCGTAGGTAAATTCGAATTTTTCCAAATTTACAATATTGCCCTCTGACTCTCTTTCTCAGTCCTTGAAATTCCTTATTCCCCACCTCAATTCTACTAGAGAAGGTGAAGTAATGAGTAGATGATGTTAAAATTGAACGATGACAATACATCAGTTACGGAATAGTAGGCAGAGCAAATGCGAGGACATAGAGAAAACAAACCGCAACATCTTTTTGTCAATAATATTCCACAAGCATCGGCTGGGGTTTGTACCCCAGAAAGCATATGAACGGATCCGTTCTCGCCGACAAAAGACGAGCGAGAAGAACGACGACGCCGGCAATTATCTCGGAGCCGACTGACTGCCGGGGCGGGGCTCGCACGGTGACCGCGGCCGGCGACATCGCACCGGTCACGCACGACTGGGTCACGCGTGCGGCGCGGGGCGCGGCGGAAGGGGGCGGGGCGGAGGGGCGCGCCAATGGCTCGATGTGTCGCCGTGTCCTTTTCTTAAACGCGTAATGTCTTTGTTTCGAAGGCGCGCTGGAGGCGAACGACACTGGGAGCGGCGAGCAGGATATCCAGGCGAGTGGGGGGGAGGGGGGCGGGGCGTGGCGGGAGGCGCTCATCGTTTCGGAGATCGCTCGCCGCGAGCCAACTCCTCGTCACCCTCCAGTAGCGCTGCGCTGACACACATCCCCGCCCCGGCACGAGGGCAGCACGCTCGCGGAACTGAGCAACCTGCGAGCGGGGCCCACCCGGAACACTCGGCGCTGGAAATCACGGGCCCGCGCCACGGCCATTCCCTGCTCTTTGGAAACCGCTGGAGATGCCCATAAATTAGAAAGATTAATGAGACCTATAAACTCATCAGTTGGGGGTCGTATTTTGATGACGTAAAACATGGCCAAAAATAATCAATAAAATTGTCGTAAAATGTTTTAAAAACGACCTTAAAGCAAAGAAAAATTACCTACAAAATGTGATTAAAACCAGTTCAGATGAACAACTAAAACTGTTGGATACGTTACTGATGTAATCGAGGCTTCTTCTATTCATTCAAGTGAACTCTGCTTTCAAACTTTCTGTTTGGACTGTTCTTTACCGGAAACACTGTCTTTAGTTATCCCGAAATCGGCTGAACCGCCAATGACGCTGACAGGCGTCAGAGGAACCTTAGATTACATACTCACAATGGCGGACATTGCAAATTATGAGCGAAGAAATCGAGTAGGCTACCATGTATAGGTACTCAGGAATTCTGTGGAGAACATTTGTTCAAGTACCATTAAAATGACATTAAAATATATGAAAGCAGCGAAAAAAGCATAAAAAATGACGGAAATGTTAAAAAATTACTTATTAGGCGAAATTGATAAAAAATGAAGAAAAAATGACGTATAAAAATGGGTCATTTCCGTTTGTCACAATATTAAATGAATTTCTTTGCTAAACGGCATTGTTCTAAAGTGAGAGGGAAAAAATGACATTTCACTGAAATCCGTCCCTACTCATCAGCAATACGCCCGGTGGTTATAATTACATTTTCTCAACTAATCCAGTCGATTTGTTAATCGAGTTACTGCATGTTCAGGAAACGTACTGGGGACAATGTCAAGCAGATGGGAAACAAAAAACTAAGGATAATCACATACATAGATCGAACTTTATACTTTGACGGACGCTATAAAGCCATGTATGTATGTTTTAACAAGAAGCCACACAATATTAATAGACTTTATTACTCAATATTTATGTTCTCTATTAGCTTGACAATCTTCACGGTTGGGTTCCTGATCCTGGGACTACTCTTTTTGATAGAAGACACGGTTAAACTGGGAACTTACACCCAGCAGTTGGATGTAAGCCACATATATTTTAATTCTCCGTGCGCCCTACGTCACTCATTTATACTGTAGTTCGTCAAGTTCGATCTTTTCAGCTCTTTCGTAATAAACTATTTTTCGTATTCCATTTCTCTTTGAGGATTATTTCATTATTTTTCTTAATTCTTGAACTTTTCCTGTGAGCATTTTTGCAAATTAAGATATTTTCCTGGTACTTTGTAAAATAATCAGTGCCGTCTTGTTCATGTTCTCACCCCAGACGTTTACTGATCTTCAATCTCTTAAATTGATTTTTATTGTAAGGTATTACTAATCCAAATATTCCGTGATAAGGTTATATTTAGCTTATAATTCTCTTTATCTTCATTCATGAAAATTGACATCAGACAAATGACAAAGACAAATGACACAAACAACTCGCTTCGAAAAATGTTACCTTTTGATATTGCGAAAGAAAGAGAACATCCGGGAGGGATGGTGACCTTGCCTTATGCACCATCCACTACGTCCATCTGAAGAGGCTGGCAAAGAACAAGTTGGCCATGCGCTAAAACGGAGATGAATATGTGTGAAGCCGTGTTCGAATCATTGGTGTATGAAATACGCGAAGGTTCTTGGCATCGTTGGTATTCCCATAGTAATCTGAAATTAAGGATAAATATTGATCGTGTCATCGATGACTAACGTGAGGTGACATATGCGGAACTGTATGTTTCATGTGAATACTGTCAAAGCTTACTATTAATTGACTTAGACACATCACTACGCATTTAAATAATATTAGAATTCGGAGACTCGGTGGTATAACGGTCAGCGTACCGGACTGTTGTCGAGTTTGCGGGTTCAAACCCGATCGAAGCCGTGGATTTTTAAGGGCGACAAAAGTCTTTCGTACGCCTTTCTTCGGAGGTAAAGCCTGCTGTCCCATGTAGTAGATTTACTGCATGTAAAATATCCTCAAGCCTAAAAGAAGCCTCTGATCAAAATACAGATCCGCCTGTTTCGTCGTCCAAGATAACACATTTCTCCGCTAGATGGTGAAAGGAGCGTAGCGAAATTTTCGTGGTCAGATGGAAGAGCGGGCCTGATGGCTCGAGTCTCGCCACGTACAATAAGGCATTAACTAACATTAACTAAAAAATGTATCTGATTTAAAACTACGAAATGTTCTTAAAATACTTCCTTTTTAAGTTTTCATTGCTGCATTAGTATGATTAAGAAAGTAAATTATATAGGATTGGATTACAAGAAATGGCAGATAAATCACTATAAACAACATCTGCCGAACGGCTAAAACACTGGTCAACGTTAACAAGTCGCAATAAAAGCATCTAAGACTAATGCATGGTCGTGCAGCGTTCACGTAACGTGAAATATAGTGGCCACGACAGGTGGTAGTGGGTCGTGGTACAGTTCGAGAAACATTTTAGTGACGAGGATGATGCGCCGTTCAAATAGTCGGAAAGTTGATGACGATGATGATGATGATGTCGCTAGTGCTGACGGTAGTCTTGATAGCAGTCCTATATGTAGACTGACTGAAGCCGTGACGGAAGGGTAGAGAATAGGCCAGACGTAGACTTGACTGTAGACCTGACGGTAGACTTGGCTGTAAACCTGATGATAGACTTGGAGCTGTATATTTGATGGTAAAGTTGGCCGAAGGATGGACGTTAAAGCAGACAGAGGTGACGGTCAAGCTGCCAGTAAAACTCATGATTGGTCACAGCCATCGCGTTGCGACGATACTGGCGGTGAGAGTGATGACGACGGTGACAGCAGCGACGATAACGACGATGACGACGTCGACTACAGTTGGCCGTCGTGACGATCAGCACGGGGCCTCCGAATTCAATTGCTCTCCCCCATTGTTAGCCCCCCGCACGCCACGCGTGCACATACCGCCTCGCATAAACGCGCGGCAAAGAGGCGGCTGCATACGCAAGAGGATGGCTACAGGGCCTCCGGGTAGGCAGGTACGCAACTCGGATTCTGCGTACTCCGCAGTCCTCAGGTACTAGCACGAATGGCAATTTGATATTATCTTCCATTAGAATTCTTTTATTACGTTAGGTGGGAATGTGAGAGGAGATGGTTCCAAAAACACAATGTCTCCGTGACACAAAGTTTTGCATATTCTGCATCAAAATTTTCAAGAAGAAACAATTTATTAGTAAACTTATTCTGAAAAAGATATTTCATTAATAATTATTTTAACTTCTATTTTGGTTCGATATGTTTCCGAACTTCATTCATGATTTCTTCACTTTCACCTAAAATACTTATCGATTATTAGCCATTATTTCGTAGTTTTATTGCGTTATTCAGGTGTTTATTATGAGTTTAAGTTTCGTAATGAAATGTTTTAAATATGAATAGTATCATTGCCTATGTAATATGTAGCAACGCTTTCACATATAAAAATTAATATTTTTAGACATCCACTAGCAAAAGCGGTTATAGTATTTAGGGGATTCAGAGCATGCTAAAAGTTCAATTTTTAGCACTAGTGCTAAAAATTAGACGATTCTCAAATGTTCATGACTGTGTGACAACATCAAAGAAAACAATAGATATTTTTGTCTGACCGCATAAGGTTCTACTGACCTTCACGTAACAGTGCATGATTAAATGATTTGTAAGCCTGAAATAAAATAGGTGGGTAAGTTTGTCTGAAATATAGTGTGTGACACACGTAGTAAAAGTGATTTTATTTTTCTCGCACAATTGCTTCATTGGATCTCGTGCCGTAACATTCTCAGTTCGCAAAATAAAATGCTACTTTTACCACTCATATCATATATATTCCCATTCTATATTCGAAAAAATGTCACATCATGCATATAAATTTACGTATCTCTACCAAAATTATACAATAAGTGGAAAGGAAGAGTTAATTAGAAGAGTTCCCGCTTCATTTTGCAGCTTCTACCTCTTACTATGAATCTTTAATACATGGAATACAATTTTGTCACATTTTGATGTGGGTATATTCATAGACGATTTAAAACAACGGTCTCATGAAGCCACCAAGCAAATAACTCCAGCAACTCCCTGCATGCACAAAGCAATACTGCTTCGCAGGTTTCCAGGGAGAATGTATGCACATGGAATGCTGCATTCCACCATGAACTTACTTTTTAAAAAGGCAAAAAGACATTTTCCAGTATTCCTCGAATTAGCATCATTTCAGTTTCAAGAACTGTGACAATAGAGAATAGGAAATCAAAGAGCCCAGGTAAAATAATGTCGTTAATATTTTTAAAGATATTCTAATATTTATATTATATATTTTGTTTATATAAATAATTGTATTGTTTTTAGAAAATTAGATGACGAGTGATAAAAAGCTTCTGGATTAAATTAACAAATACTTCATAGCACTTAGATGTTCTGTGAGCACACTGGCATTATTGCACAAGCTATGAACACATTACCGTACTGTATGAGAAGCTATCAAAAATATAAAATCACTTTTATTTTAAAATAAACATTTACTTCTAACGTCACAAGAAACCAAATTCTCAGTTGTCAATAGCAGCTCCATATTTTAATTACCGTTATTTTCCCCAAACTACATTCTCTAGATCGCACATGAAATTGTGTACAAAATAACAAGAAATAAAATTTTCAGATCGAATAAGTAATATTTATCCGTGGCGATAAACATTTGATTTTTTTGCTGTTCTTTTGTCTTTTTTATAGAAACGAAGATTATTCCAGTTATCATAAATATTGTGTAAACAGATGCCACCTTAAGAATTAATTTAAGGATTATATATAATGTTTTCTGAAGAAAATTGGGATTTTACGTCGTTGATATTCAAATATTAGGTCGTTCATCGAATATAACTACTATACAAATCTCGTCTGATTCTAAAATTTGTAAATTTCTTTCTTAACATTCCAAATATGTCACAGAATTATCGATGATTTTCTAATTTTGTTCTAATGAAGAACACCTTTATTATTAAATATACTTAACTAATCTAGAAGAGGGGATTAACAGCAAGTGCATAAACCTTCCATCGCTGGAGTTTCAGGCAGGATTTCCGAGCAGTCCACGTGGAAATTGGGGGAGACAAAAGAAGCTCTGGGCACTGTTTTCCATCTCTTTTCATTACACCAATTTCCCAACACCATTCACCTCATCATTTTCGTCTTTACCGACGCATTAGTTAAGTTAATGTCTTATTTTACGAGGCGAGACTCGGGCCATCAGGCCCGCTCATCCATCTGGCCACGCAAATTTCGCTACGCCCCTTACACCATCTAGTGAAGAAAGAAAGTATTATCCTGGACGAGGAAGCAGGCAATATTAATGTATCTCAGAGGCTTCTTTTAGGCTTGAGGATATTTCACATGCAGCAAATCCACTACATGAGACAGCCGACTTTACTTCCCCTCCGAAGAAAGGCGTATGAAGGATTTTTTCGGCCTTAAAAATCCACGGTTTCGGTCGGGATTGAACCCGCAAATTTGGGTACAACAGTTTACGCTAATCGCACCACCAAATCCGCTAATACTACGAAATCCGAATTACGTCATCATTAATGGGCTTCAATGACCTCTGCAATTAAAAGTTTCCAGATCCATAAATAAGTAAATAAATAAACGAATAGTTAACAAGCTGTTCGGGAAGAAGCATTTGGAGACCGCTGGTGCGCTGGGGGGTGTACGGCACTGCGGGGGCGGGACGGGGCGGGGCTGGGTAGGGCGGGGGCGGCACCTGCCATCCGGGGCGAGCGACCTGCGCGCGCCGAGATAGCATCTGCCCCGGGGAACGGTTCTTCGCGGGCAGAGGCTGACGGGCGCGCGTCCGCCCCGCAGGAAACGATTAAATCACCCGCCGAGCGCATTGCTCAACGTCCGACCCGCTGCTGAATAATGCAGACCCCGCTCCCGAAACGACGCGCACCCCCGCATCCGCGACCCCGCTCCGCCTGCAGGCCTCCCCGCCTCCGGCCGAGTCCCCGCCTCTGGGCTGTGACGGCCCCAACGTCCCCGCTGCGCATGTACCGCGTCGCCGATTAGCGTCCTCCTGACCCGCCTGTCTGCGAGTCACGTCCCCATCTGTACATCTATCCCCGCCTCTACACTCATTGGGGTTCCCTTTTTACTCTCCCTTTCGCTCCATCCTTGGACCCCGTTCCTCTCAGATCCCCGCCCAGTCTTACTAATAGAACATCCCCGCCCTTACACCGTTCGTACTCTGCGGCGTCCCTTCAGCACCTTCATCCCCGCCCCTTTCCACGATATCCTCACCCCTGCTCGTGTCCCTTTCCCGCCCTCTTTAACGTTACATCCCCGCCCAATCCCCTGTCGGGTCCCCGCCAGCGTCGTCGCTTGCGGGCCCACGCGCCCCTCAACCCGACAGCGCGATGTCCGCTGAGCGAGCAAACCGCCAGTACTGGGGTGCTACGCTACCCAAATCACGTATTGCAACATGAAAAGAACGCACACTCACATACATTCGCGCGCGCGCACACACACACACACATACACATACACGTACGCGCTCGTGTGCGCGACTTGACAAGCATGTCCTACGTTGAATGGCTGATTGATAAAAAATGTCAGATCTGCATGTCCTTCTGGGTAATTGCCAAGTCTTCAGGTGTTGCCCGTGGCCGGTGAGGCGGAGGCGGCGAAGGCGGCGGCGAGAGGTGAGTGAGGGTGGGAGTGGGTTTGATATAAAAAGGCGGGCGCGCGCCTCAGTCGACAGGCTCAGCCCAAGTCCCTCTCGACGAGTTCTACCAGGAGCGTCGCAGAGGACCAGCTGAAGCAGCCCCAGATCCACCCCAGGGTCAGCCGACGCCTTCGCACCGCCAGCTCAGCCCAGCGCCGCCCGCCCCAGCCACCGCCGCCGCACCCTTTCGACTGGTAGGGGCCTCAGCGGAAACGCGCTCGCTCGCATACGCTGTGCTTATCTTCAGCAGACGGGCTTGGTGGAAATACGGTACACAATACTGGTGATCGGTGAAACTCAAAAGCAACAAATAGGATTGTCACTCTTAAAAAAATCATCTCGGTACGAATCTCTGGATACGCTCTAAGTTATTGTTTTTAGTTGGTTTGTTTTTGTAAAATTAGGGAGTGAATTTTTAATCATCTTGGACAATTTCAAATTTTCCAAAAATTACGTTTCTTCAATCTAATGTTCATTTAAAATGATTATTTGGTAGCGACATTTTCGGGTGAGAAATACAAGATTTTGAGTTCAATTTGTACTTACAAAATTGCAGCACTCAGGAAGTGTTTTCATTGTGATGCGATTGGAAATCCTTTATTAACGTTAGAAGTGCTTCTAATCCAAAATACGTGACTCATTCTATTTAACGGGATATCAGAAAAAATACTCTCTCTGAAGAAAACAGGTATTTTCAAATAAGCCGTTATTGTACTAAGCTAGTAACATAATACGGGAAATACTTAGTATCGGCTTAATCAGTTTTAAAGAGGAATCGTTTTGAGATTACTTGGCACATCCATGCTCATAGTTATACAGATGTGCAATAAGCGTCATGTATTTCAAGTAGGTATGTAAGCAGTTCCTAGATTTTGTGGTAAAAATCGGGTTGATCATGAGTTATGCTTATCACAATGTAAAGAAATACAAGTAAATCCTGTAATCTTATTTTATAATTTCATTCTAAAATACTAGAGTTGTACAGGTTGAAGAACTAAGGATTTACTGAAATTTGCAACACATTTCTGCAACCCAATGTTTGGCGCCCATCTAACGCGTTCGCTTCGCCATGCGTAAGTTGTACTCCACCGCCTTTAACAGACTGCCAGAACGGTAGCCCGAATACAAAGTGCATCAATAGTAAATTAACACTAGTCACATCCTACCATTTTTGCGGACTTGTCGCCAGCATTGTCGCGCAAATAGGCGCCACTTGCTCGCCCGTTTACTTGCTCATTCGTTACGCACCACGACGCTCACGTGGCCATCAAATCGCGACTAGCGTAAGCATTTCTACACACTCGGAGTTGCACTGTATCTAGTGGAAAGGTCTAGAGAGTATGAAAATAGTTTTGGATCTTTCTGCCAGCCGCTGAGCGACTGTGAACACCCGATTAGTATGTTGTTCGCGAGTTCTCGCCGTAGAAGAGTGAGAGAGCTTTTGTCAACGCAATGTAGTCACGTTTGCCTAGAAATGGCACATCGGAGACATGTTGCATTATCACCGTTGAGCCTTTCTGTTAAGAGGCGAACCGTAAGGATACGTTAAAAGAAATATCGATGTAGCAAATTTTATTGCTTTTAACAGAGTTTGTCTTTCAATGTATCAACTAAACATTTATTAATTAATTACATTCGCAAAGAAATGCCAGTTTTGTAAAATAACATTTGCAACATTACTGAATGAAAATTTCGCAAGTAAAAGTATATTTACTTCAAATTCACTGTGGGTGGGACTGTCAGTGCCAATTTTCAGCATTTTCTTTGTTCATGCGATATTTGCACGGAAATTATCAAAACAATCATCTTACTTTTACTCATGGTCTAAATCGTTAAAATGAGTTTGATTACAGAAAATCCGACATTTTCTCAGCCTTACTTTTTTTGACTTTCATTTTACAAAATAGGCGTTACTTTAAAAAAATACTAATCTCAAATGGTGTCAGTTACACAAATTTTCTAAATATGGCATTGTGCGATTTTTTCGTTTCGCATGAACATTAGAACTGACAATTTTCAACAAAAAGCGTGTCTTAACTAACAATATCAAACCATTTTAGTAAATACTTGTAGACAATTTTGGCTTCTGCTAGTGAGAACCTTTTCTAATTTTTAACATTTTACTTCGAATATAATCACTTTAGAGGAATTTCTAACATTATGTCAATTTTTCTTTCGTTTCATTACATACTTTTAGACAATTGCAAATCACATCACATAGTGAATTCACGGTTTTTGCAACTGTGAACATTACACACCTGACAATTACAACTACTTTGTACTTCCATGTACTCCTTGACATATTAGCAAATTATACAGAGCCAATATTTATGTTGTGGACTCTGATAACACTTTCAAATAACAGAGCACAAAAAAGAACAAAACATTCACCTGGAGTACTTCATTGCAATACCCGCTCCCTTTGCCTATGCATCCCCCGTGCGCGCCGGCTGACCGTTGCCATTAGCCTCGCACCTCGCGAATATGAGCGTCGGGCATCTGCCAAGAGCGCGCGAGCGGCCAGCTGCGCCGCGGAGGCTGCGTGGGTGGGTGGGTGTCTCTTGTGGATGCGACGCGCTCGCAGCGCCGGTAGCCGCGTGCTGCGCCTTCGTATGCAGATGCGGTGTGTGCGTCGCCGCCGCGTGTATCTTGATCCGCCGCGCGTCTGTTGCAGCCGCAGCCGAAGGACTCCCCCCCAGCTCGCCGCCATGAGGACGCTGCTCGCCTGCCTGCTCGTCGCGCTGTGCGTCGCCGCCGCCGCCGCCCATCCAGGTGAGACAGAGAGAGAAAACTCATCGCAGTTTATTTTAGTTTTCCTAGAGAGTTTTCCTAGTACTGAGCCGGGAGGTGATTCCGAGAATCAAGGAAAAGTGTACGATTTAGCACCCAATCCTCCTAATACTACAATCCAATTCGCTAACTGACCATGCATTCGCCTAAATCACAGTGCTTACACTTGTGTTTTTCTAACGTGGTGGCTGAAGGTAGTATCTCCAAGTTGGAATTCGGCACGACTTTTTGTGTCATTCTCAGGATTGCCGGTAGAGTCGCTTGAGCTGCAGCAGTGTTTGATGCGGTGGCGATCATGCGACATCTTGCGGCAGGACTGAGAATGACTAAAAACGTCGTGCCGAATTCCAACTTGGAGATACTACATTCAGCCGCCACGTTAGAGAAACCCAAGTATAGTTGCAAGGTTTGCAAGGACTCCCCGACGGCGTGTGTAGGTTGTGATGGGATGAGCTAGTACGGGGTCATGCTCCAGCATGGTGCTCCAGTCCGGATTAGAGAAAATAATGCGATGTCGGTGATGGTGATGATGATTGTGGTAAGAAGGTAATGGAAAGGAAAGATTGAGAACAGTCAGTGACTCGTTTTACGTTGTTGCTCAGCCATTCTTGAAAGTGGACAGGGGGAACTCAGAAACCAGGGAATCCAAGTAGTCAGCCTCGATTCCGGCAGTCGCCACCTTTGGTGACAAACTCCAGGATGAAGGACACATCAAGTAAAATTTGCCTGATAATTCTTCTATTTTGTAATGGTCTACAATTAGAGACTTTTTTCGAGTGTCAAAGGGAATAAAGATTCCCTCGTGGGCTATGTAATATTCTTCCTGAAAATGTGCAAGAAACCTCCCTGCTCCGAAACGAAAAGGAAACGTATATTTCTTTGAATTGCAAAGGACTTGCCTTAAAGAGCTTTCGGATATCGCGAAGAAATAATATTACCTTCTCGCAGACTTGCACTATTTTAATATCTGTACAGACGATCATAAACGTATCTATCGGTACAGTCCATGGTCACTAATTCTAAAATAAAGAGAAAAACTTATTCCTTTAAATTTTGAAACCTCCTCAACTTTTCCGAGTCTACAAATAATGAGATTCAACTTCAGACAAAAGATATTTGACTACTAACTGTTTACTACATAGCCTTATTCTTTGCAGTCAACCTGAGATTCTTATGCATTGAACTGAAAGCAAAATATAAATAGCCAAGCAACATTTCGTTCTCACTTTTAATTCTATTAGACCCGGATGATTGAAATCAGCAGATCAATCAAGAACATCCTTTTGAGATTTGTTATGCACGATGATTTCAATTAAACTAATTAAAAAATTATTTGATAAAATCGGTCGATGTTCAAAACTAGCACCATATTTTTTTTAATGCATCATTTAATTTTCGGGGGAATGTATTCATATCTCGTAGTTACTCGAACTTTTACTACCAAGTAAATGAACAGTGATTCTAGAACAAGTACAGTATTCAACAATCAAACGCAGCTTCACGAACGTTTGATGTCTCGTAAATAAACACGTTCCTAATATATTCGAATGCCTACACCATATTGGTATTCCAAGCCGGCGTCGAGCTTACATTATGCAGAAAATGTCGTTCAAACGATGGGGCACACGGCCGGTAAATCTGCTGTACGAAACCAAACGACCTAGCGATGCGGCGTCACAAGTTTCCAGTTAGAAGCGCTGAACGGGGATCTTACGATGGGGTCCATCACGTCTGTCACAGGCTGTCTGGCGCGAGAGTGAATGGGTAGCACTTCCCACTATTTTCTGCATGCCAGGCTCGGGACCTGTTGAAAAGGGACGAGGGAATGGCATCAGTCTCTTTACATTTGTCCGTCGGGTTCAGGGAGGAACTGGATACAGCTAGCGATAATTTCTTTCGGCCAGCCGCAGGAATACCAAGTGACCGACAATGACACACTATACACTGTCGAGTTGCCGGGTGGAGGATTTGGGGATGGAAGAGTGAAGTGACTGTGCGAGCACTACATTGTCAAGCTGTTTGGGGGGGCGGGAGAGTGACTAGACTACATTCATGCCGAGTAAATGACTGCAACGCGTCAGCCAATGGTCTCCACGAAGCTGATGGCTAAATGAATGTAGGCGACTGAAAAATACTTATCTCTACCTTGCCCGTCCATCTGTTGGAGATGCTCTACATTATCAATCTACCAAAGGCAGCATGTGAATAGACTACACGCTGACAGAGCAAGTGACAGCACCACATCCACCCAGATTGTCCGCCCTGCTGACTGTGCGAGATGGTGAGCGACTAGACCCCTCCGAGCTAGCCGTTTGTTGTCGGGAGAGCACACTTCGTTAGTACGGAATACATACATTCAACGGGCCGTTGAAGGACAAGTGACTAGACTACAATCGAGCGGAGCAAGTAACTCCACGACTTCCAACATTCTCCACCGGGCTGACGCCTCCGAGAAAGCAAGCGAGTGGACAGTACCTATCCACATTGCCCTCCTGCCTCTCGGAGATGCGCCGTACCTCTGCATTGTCGAGCTCTCCGGCGAGTGACTAGACTACAACCGAGCGGAGCAAGCGACTGAACCGCACATTGACCGCCGAGCTGTCGTGCCGAGGAAAGGAAGCGTCTGGACGTATCTGCTTGCATCTGTCTACCGGAGGCGCGCACCCGGCAGACACAGACTTCCAAACGTTCAACGCCTTAGACACAACAGCTAGCGCGGCGAAACGAGACGAAATAAGACGAAATGAGAGGAAACGAAATTTGACGAGACGCGACGAGGTGAGCGAGACGAGGCGAGACACGTCGAGGCGAACGAGACGTGACAAAACGCGACGAGACAAGGCGAGGCGAAGGGAGGTGAGCGAGGTGACACGCGACAAGACGCGAAGAGACGCGACGTGACGTGGCGAGACGCGACGATACGCAGCAAGAAGCGACAAGACGCGAAGAGACGCAACAAGACGCAACAAGACGCGACAAGACGCGACAAGACGCGACAAGACGCGACAAGACGCGACAAGACGCGACAAGACGCCACGAGACGCCACGAGACGCCACATGACCCCACAAGACGCCACAAGACGCCACAAGACGCTACAAGACGCCACAAGACGCCACAAGACGCGACAATACGCGACAAGACGCGACAAGGCGCGACGAGACGTGAGGAGACGCGAGGAGACGCGAGGAGACGCGACGAGACGCGACAAGATGCGACGAGACGCGACGCGACGAGACGCGGCGAGACGCGACGAGGCGAGGCGGCCGGGCGCGCGGGCGAGCGTCGGCGTCGGCGTCGTCTGCTTGGGATGCGTCGGCGTCGGCGGGCAGGCGGTGCGGCCGCCAGGGCACGTCCGCGCACGCCGCCGCCGCCATCGCCCGAGATTTACAGCGTGTCGGCGCGCGCCGCCGCACCGCCCGCGCCGCCCGCTCGCCCCGCGCGCGCCGCCCAGCGAACGCCGCGCCTCGGCTTCCGAACGCACCGCCACAGGCGGCACGCACGCGCGTTTCCACTGAAAGTCTCGAGAGCATTTCATTTGGGCGTCGCTCACGGAATTCGTTTTCCAAGGAAGACAGGTCAAAAAACGGAAAGAAAGAGTGCTAGTTGAAGTACTTTTTCCTGAAGTTTCCTGAAACCGAAGTTTCAATACCAAAGCTGTAATATATTTATCTGTAAAATTCTGCTCTCTAGCTACGTATTTTAAAACAATACTCAAATTAAACAATGAGTTGTTTGCCTATTCTGAATATTTGCCAGGAATTCCGATTACGCTCAAAATCCTAATACTTGTTGAGAGAAAAATTAATTAATGAAATATAGATGTTTCTTTATCCGTAATGAGACATTACATATTCAAGTCGCAAGATATGACCTGAGAAATGTAAAATGAGCCAAGACAACTTCAACTGGTGGGAATAAGGTTACGAATGCAGCACCGAATATAATTCTGAAGTATAACACTACACTGACTTGTTTCATTCAGAGGTGAAGATCACAGGAACTCACGAGTCGCTTTATCGAAACCGACTTCGTACACTTTTAAGTACGATGTGCGCGGTTGAGAATTCTTGTGCAAATAGGAAATTTATTCAGTGAAGGCATATCACTCTGTACACAATTCTATTAAATCTGCTGTACAAAAGTTAATGTTTCATCGTATTTAAAACATTTGTCAAGTTGAATTACTGACGTTGAAGCTACCGTTCTGTTCTTACTCCCCCTTCCCCCGCATTTACAAACACTTAACTGTAGTCTTTTCTGAAAGCATTTTATACGTATTATTTCTTTCTCAAGCACAACCTGCAGAATAATTTACAGTAGAAACCCACTATAGATTAATGAAAACACGATATACTAGGAAATTGACTCATTAAAAGTATGACAAAGTTTCTTCATGTGTACTGTAAAGAATCAATACAATAATCATGTGAATGCAATTAAATTCCACGTAATGAGTTAAACAAAATAAAAATCGATGGTAATCTACGTATTGTAATGAATGCGCCGGTTGGTGTGCTGCGTGAGCGTCGCTTGCGGCGCGGACCGAGGTGTAGCAGTGCGGTGTTCCGCAGGGTCCCGCGTGCGGAGGTACGCGCAACCCGCGCGCACCATGATGTTCAGCGGCTACTTCCGCGGCCACCACTACCCGCACAGCGGCGGCGGCTTCCGCCACTACGTGCCGCGCAACTACGAGCCTGAGGGCGCCATGACGGCGTTCGCGGCGGGCAACACCGTCTCGGCGGGCTCCTACTACGGCAGCAACGGCGGCGGCGGCGGGGGCGTGGCGCCCGAGTGCGGCCAGTGCAACGGCAACGGCAACGGACACGGCTACGGCAACGGTAACGGTAACGGACACGGCAACGCGATCCCGGCCGGGGACGAGCCCGCCCCCAGCCCGCCTGAGGTGATCCCCGTCAACGGCGGAGGCGTGGTGCCCGAAGAGCTGCCGGCCGCCGACGCGCCCGCCTACCCGGGCGACGAGCCCGACGCCGCGGGAGTGCCCGAGCAGCCCGCCACCGAGGGCCCGTCCTTCGACAGCGTCGACCCGCAGGAGCCCGAGGACGCGCCCGCCCCGCCCGTCAATGGTGAGTCCAGCCGCTGCGCTCCCACGGATTACTAGGCAAAGTGGCGTTCTTTAGACCATTTTACGTAAACCAAACATTTCCTCATATATTCACTTTTCTATTCACATATTCCACGTGAATATTTTTTAGCATACGTCTTCTTTGCTTTCGGCAATTAAGCGTCTCTGGTTACATGCCGTAAATACGCAAAAGACTTGAGCGAAGGACTCAGGGAAGATTTTTACATTCAAACCGACGATGTGGATAACGTCTGATTTAATATATGTAGATTCAGAAAATTTATTTTCAGATATTGACCGAACTCTTTTCGATTGGATGATTCTATTAATGCTGTGACTATTTGCTTGAAAATTATTTAGATAAAATCGTCTTGGCGATAATTGGTTTTATTTTCTTTCACTCAAAGTTCCCGACGTTTCTAAGCAGAACTACCATTTCTTTTCTTATAGAAAAACCATTATAGTTTTCGGAACGCATTTTCAATCTTGGAAGAACACTTAAAGCAATTATCATCGAATTATATCATCACATCTTATGAGTACATAAACATGAAAAAGAATCAGAGAATTCTCACGTCGCTGAGATTAAAGGTGCAAATGATAGATCATTCTATTTTTTAGCATGATTCTATTCTGGTTCACAGGAAACGGCAACGGCAATGGCAACGGCAACGGTAAGAAGAACGGTAACGGCAACGGAAACGGCAACGGCAAGAAGAACGGCAACGGTAACGGTAACGGTAACGGCAACGGCAACGGCAAGGGCAACGGCAACGGCGGCAAGACGCGCCCGCGCGCCGACGACGACGACGACTACTCCGACGAGGAGGACGACTTCCCGGTGCTGCCGGGCAAGCGGGGCCGCGGCCGCGGGGGCTTCTACAACACCTACTTCCCCATGATCTTCGGCGGCTACCCCGGCGGCCGCAGCGGCGCGGCGGGCGGCGAGACGCCCGGCGTCGCCACCGCCATCGCCAACAGCTTCAGCAGAGGCCGCGGCGCCGTCGCCACCAGCCACGCGACGGCCTACGGCGGCCCGCACCTCCTCGGCGGCAACGGCTCCCGCAAGGCGGCGTAAGTACCACACCCCTCGCGACCACGCCGCTCCCGCGCTTTGCCTCGCGAGTGGAGCTCCTGGGGGCCAGGGGTTTTCGTGGTCAGAGTCATAATAGAGAAAACTGGCAACATTGTGTGGTATATGCATGCTGGGTGAATGTATACATGCACATGGTCGGAGTCATAATACAGAATGCTGGCAACATTGTCTAGCGACATAGCAATATATACTTCTATTACTTGTTACCCCCTCGGAACTACACTTTGCTTCACGAGGGCAACTCCTGCTTGTAGGGGAAGGTTTTCGTGGTCAGAGTCACAACAGAGAATGCTGGAAACATTGTCTAGTATACGGGAATGCTTGCTGGGTGAATGTAAAAATGCTTCCCCGGTACATGGTAAATGTTTAATTTAAGGGATTCCGCAACCGGGGACTATTTCTAACGGAGAGAATGTGTCTGGCTGTAAAGGAGTCGCTACGTTCTAAACGGTATTGTCAACATTTAGGTCATCGCGTTCACACTTTCTGTATTGGTCCTAAAGAAGGTTGTCGAAGGAAGGTCAAAACGTTGACATAACCTCCTAGGATGAGGTGCCTTCCAGACAGGGAAGACTACACAACAATGTTAACATTCCTACTCAGGTGAATCAATGTTTTGATGAGTGGTGCCAACCGTGAATTGGTGGTGCTTTTAAGATTTCCATTTACCCTTTGAAAGTTGTCAAAAGCTCTTAATTCTAACGTGCTTGACGAAAATTGACCAATACTGTTCAGAGCGCGGAGAAACATAAACAATTGCTTAGTAAATCTTTTAAACTAACTGGAAGATATTTATCTCGAAATACAGATGGTGGAGGCTTGAAAACAGGATTCTTCAACTCTTTTAATGTTTAAGAATATATTTAATGGATAATGCCTTATGATATGCATACTGGGCTCACATCAAATTAATACATTATTCTGAACTATATGCGACTATTTATTTTAGATATTTGTGCACAGTACTTTCCTTTATCTTTGAATTCTTCGCACAACATATCCCCCTAATATATACTTTTTATTGTCACTTACCGGCACACTCATTTCTCAAGATTTTAGTTCTTATGCGTCAGTATATTCCTCTTTTCACATTTCATTACACTAAGTAGTGAGTTAGTAAAATTTTCATTTCTCATTCGTTTCTGTCTTCTTCCTAGGATTCTTGAAGGCGAAATTTCCTTCTAAGCTGACACACTTGTTAGGTAAGAAGTAGAAGCCCCAAACAGCAAAATACTTTTGTTTCAGATTAAGGTGATGATTTGCATTCTTGAAATATCTGTCATTCTATAGTTTCTTTTACTTCATTTATACTTTCATTTCTAAAACATAAAATGATTTTTGATATTCATTTTATTGACACATTTTTAAATCTTATCAACTAAAAATACTTGCAATATCAATGAAGTAATAGAAACGAGTAACCTACTCATAAAACTCATTACTCAATAATACAGTTAATTCAAAACCATTTATAGTAAGAAAAGTAACTAATTAACTCCATGTTTTTGCGATTAGTGAGCTGTTAGTGCTAAGAGAAAATGCTGATCCGAAGTGTGCCATAACTTTGCTAATGCGTTGCTTGTTGGGCAGGTCGCGTCGGGCGAACGGCAGTGCGTAGGCGGAGCTTCCACCGCGGCCCGGGCTCACCCAGGCCACGCCAGAGCCTCAGGCCGAGGCCCAGGCCCAGGCCCCGCCCACACCCGCCGGCGCCCAGCACTGCTGCCAGCCACCTGCCCTCCGTAATGTGATTCAACGTGATGGATCGTCCTAGTTTAAGAACCTCAAGATGCTATATTTTTACTGTCCCTAATATTAATACTAAGAGATATTTAATTATTCGAATATATTTTAAATGTAAGCAAACTATGTATATGATATATAAATAAAACTATATATTGTAAATCTGGTCTTCTTTGAAACTCCACGCATACCAAATCCTCTTTATACGAAAGTGAATATTACATTAATGCTTCAATATGATGATGGACATGAAGTAAATCATATCCAGTGTCTTATACAACAGAAGTGCCAATTAAATAGGTCGTCTTAGATATATTTCACAAAAAATATAACAAAGAGTATAATTTAACTTATATCTTTATTTACTTTCAATTTGCAGAAAGCACATTTCAGTGTTTTTTATTAGATATATGAAAAACTATTTTTCATATGTTTGATTAAATATTTCTTTAAAAATCAATGTTTCTTTTCGTTCAATAATTTCCTTCAAACTATTATTTATGAAAAAGTACTTCCTTCATTAGTATTTAAAAAGTACTTAGAAGATCAATATTTAAAATTATGTTTTGCAAGTAGCAGGGTAAAAGTTCTTAAGTACATAGATTTAGAGAAGACCTTAACTAAACCACAACTACCACATAATTAGTTATTAAATTCTTTACCTGTACCCTTCTCAAACATCTAAAAGTACGAAGAGGTCTATGTCAAATATTTTACGTTCAATATATGTTCGAAACTCATAAGAAAAAGTAATTAGATAAAAGAATGCCGAAACTAAGAAATGATCTGCACGATAGGTAATACAACTTGTCCTCTTGCGTGTTGTTAAATTTACATTTTAACAAAGTACCTTGATTGCATTGAGTAATTGATTTTTGTTTCGAGTTATAGGGTTTAGTTCTCGCATAAGAATGATCATTGCGTGCAAAACGTAAATGATATATTTAAGTGATACCACTCTTCTGATAGTCTCAAAGACCATGCACAAATCGAGTAATAAAGTACCACACGAGAACCAGTACTAGGTTCAAAGAAAATTTGCACACAACGACTTTCAATTTTAGATATTTAAATTTCTTTTAATTGCCAAATGGTCATTATTTCGGTCCATTCTATCTTGCAGTGAGCAGAAGTACCTAATTGAACCTGAGTCTGAAATAAAATATTAAATATTTGTATGAATAGTTTTACTTGCGGATAAGCTGGAAATACTCTGCTTCTTTAAGCGTTTTATGTGCTGACAAAAGAAGAATGAATGTTTCCAAATCGATTAATTTCTTATTTTTCTTCATAAAATAGGAATATTTTGCCGTTAATTCTGCATTGAGAAGTAAACAACTCCAAGTGGTTCTAGTCTCGTCAAATTTTACTTTAGCACGCGTTTGGTATTTAATTCTCTGGGGCTTGTAATGTCTTTATGTTAAGTCCTCGTGCCCCCTTGCTTTTCAGCTTGCTCTTTCGTTCATCAATCATCTACATTATCTACATATTATTTTATATTTTCAAGATAATATTTCATAACGGATGGTACGACGATTTGAATCGAAGGCAATATTTACACAGAAGAAAAGTAAAAGTTATTTAAATATTTCATAACTTCTGAATAATTTTAAATAAACATTTTAAAATCATTTCATCGTTGTCTTTATCTACATTAATGTGAAGAAAATAAACTTTTCGAACAATGTAGTTCTTGTTTTCTTGCTCTGAATGGCATTGTTAATTTTTTTTAGTGCAGTGGCTGCGCATATTAAAACATAGTGCCAATTTATGCTGTGATAAATGGAATTGATCACTTTTAATGCATTTTCTGCAGTTTTAACTGCAAGTCTTTCCATCGAAATACCAATCTTTTCGAAGCGAACGGGAGGGTACGGTATGCAAAATGAACGGAAAGAATGTATAAATCGAGAGAAAATGTCATTTTGTGTTTAGTATTGGAAGCTTGGAGAAGTGAAATTTCAATAAAAACACAATTGCAATCCTACGTTTCGGAATAGTTATCAGATAGTACACCGTTAAATGCGCGAAATAAATCTACGAATTGGATTGCTGGGGTGGATTTTCTAATAAACCGACATTGCAGAATATCTGATTGAGGGAAACATTGAATTTGGTACCTATGAAAAAGCAATGACGGAATGTGGAAGAGGGGTAGAGACAAAGGTGCCAGAATATCTGGTTGCAGATGACCTGGGTACTCTGAACTGAAAAACAGTGAGAGCGTCTTGATTTTAACGATAGGCAGAAAGAGGCAGGCTGGTGAAGAAGTGCCCCTTACGAAAACCAAGAGTCTGGCATCAGCGCAAGATGTTCTGATCGCTTTGGTGCCAGCGGACGCGAGCTTAAAGGGCTTGAGCAACTTACGGAATCGTATGCAGCAGCGGGTGAGAGCGAAGGCGCAGGCGGTGGCAGACAGACAGAGACGAGGCGGGGGAGAGGGAGATTTGCTGGGGGATACGGACAGCGGTGGGAAATAGGGCGTGTTGGTGGTGCGGAAGGACATGGGCGAGGGAAGGGTGGCAGAAGCGGAGAGAACAGGACGCTGCGGAACGGGATGGGCGGGATATCGGGCGGGATACGGGGCGGGTTATGAGGCGGCATATGAGGTGAGATACGGGGCAGGATATGGGGCGGGTTATGGAGCGGGATGTGGGGCGGGATATGGGGCGGGATGTGGGGCGGGATATGGGCGGGACCGGATATGGGGCCGGATATGGGGGCGGGATGGGGCGGATATGGGGGTGATATGGACGATATGGGGCGGGATAAGGGCAGGATATGGGACGGGATGTGGGGCGGGATATGGGGCGGATTACGGGTGGGATGTGGGGACGGGATGTGGGCGGAATAATGGGTCGGGGTGGGACAGGATGGACCGGACGGGCGAGGCGGGGAGGGCGGAGCGGGGGACAGAACAGGCGGAGCGGCGTGGTCGGGGCGAGTCGGGACGCGGTGGGAAGGGAGCGGACGGGTCAGTTCGGTTCGAAGGAGGGCGGAACGGAAACTCTGGGCGAATGGGCGAAGGGCGGAGGCCGCCGTTTTCGGCTGATAGAGGAGGGGCGGGCGGGGCGGGGCGGGGCGGGGCGAGGCGGGGCGGGGAGGGGAGGGGCGGGGCGGGGAGGGGCGGGGCGGGGCGGGTTGCCGTCGCGCTCGCCGGGCAGTTGGGACAGAGGGCGCGGGGAGCGCATGCGAATGAGAGCGCTCGCTCTTTGTGGGGGAGGCGCCGACGCGGGGAAGACGTCGCTAGCTCATTTGCCTAATGCTCGTCGCGTCTGACGTCAAAGCAGCTCGCAACCGGGGAAGGATGTTGCGGGTCGGGTGCTGCGCAAGGTACGATTCGCGAAACACATGGACTGATTGGGCGCAGATAGATGGGAGGCGCCTTCTGCATTCCTAATTTTGTTAGATCAAGCATGCAACTGTTTTGTTTTACAAAGAGGCAGTCATCCGGCCTGCAACTCTGACGAGACATTTCTTTGATGCAACATTTTTTCGTGGAAGTGATAGCTTTTGAAGATTGTGAGGTACTGGATTTAGTGAAGTGAGGAATAAACAATAACGTTAAATACAAGTGTTGCAGAGTTTATGTTCACATTTGTCAGTGATTCATTTTGGATGTTGAATTCCTTTTATTCATATTCTTTAAAGCTTTCTTATGCCCGGTATACACGATACAGTTTTTGTGCAGATTTTAATGCAGTTTCTGTACAGAAACTTCAAGATTCTTCACTAGAAGTATAAAAGCGGAAAGTCGCGCTTACAATGCCGAAAGTCGCGAAAGTCGTGTGTTCGTTTCCTGCACAAACCGCCACAAGCCATCGTTAGGGGATCTAACGAGAAACAACTGAATTGCGCCGTCCGAGTACTTTCAGTGGTGGTATTTCTGTGCGTGCGTTCTGGGTGTGATATTTATTTAGAATTAATTAACCATGAGGAGTATAGAGAATAAAAACAGGAAGACAAATGGAGAAATATGAAGTTTATCACAATATATCACTTCACACAAACGTACCTTGACACACCTAACCACAAAATCGAAATGGCCGATTTCCGTTAGTGAATTATTCTGCTGCTAGAGGCGTTTGAGACAAAATGTAGGTTTTCTGCATGAAAAATTATGAACATGTTCATCCATAAAACGTGCAGTCCTGACTGCACGTTTTCTGTACGTCCAATCTACACGAAACCTGAACCGTGCATATCTGGATTTAGTATATTGTATATTCCAACGAATTCCAATCCAGCAATTTGATCACACACAAGTATTATTGGATATGAGTTAGTAGCCAAGCCCTGAAGTATAATATCAAATTAGGTACGTCGATTCTAAGATAGTCTTAGTCACCGTATATTACGTTTAGTTAACCCTTGTTTTACATATTGTATTTAGCACTTCTTTAGAAAATGTATCCTCATTAAAATCCCCACTCATTCATTTAATTATTTCAAGACAAGAGTGACGTAAGGCACCAGAATTGTCTCAATATAATCTTAAAAAATCACTGTTCCATAATCATTACTTATCCAACTGTTACCATCCCATTAAAATATCAAGTTCTTAAACAGTTACTTTTCACTAACAATTAAGTTATTTTATTAATAAATTGACATAAATTTGAACAACTCATACTGTGATCCATACTATACAGTTAACTTTGACGAGTTAAAAACACCATAAATGTAGAATGTGTTTTTGCAAGAATTTCTAAAGACTCAGCCCTTTAGAAATGTTCAGAAATTTCGAAACAAAAGGCATTTAATATAAATTCAAAGTATCATGCTATCATGGATCTTCGACCATCTTCATAGCTGTTTCTTGCTTTAGGAGCAAACCGTCTCGGAGGGAGTCTCCACACATCAAAACTGGCATCGTATTTTGTTCGTGCGTGGAACGCCGCCAACGATCAATGGCACTGCACTCTGCCTACAAGGCCGCCAAGTTGCCCCGTGAGATAGGTATCAATGATGCCCGAACCAACTTGTCGATCTCCGCAGTCTAGTAAATCAAACGCCGAAACGGCTACCCGCCTCACAGCTCATACTACAACCTCGTCGGGGCTAAGGTATGCATGATAATAAGAGACACCTCTCGGAAATGTATGCAGGAGCTCAACGTTGTTTATTCGCAGGCAGTAAATAGTGATCGCATTGCTCGCCGATGAATGGTTCTTGGTTCTTGTAGATTTACACCGCCAGTGCAAACGGACATATATAATTTTTTTTAATTTGTCTTTCAAGTACTGTAGTTTAAAAGCGCGTAAACCCAAGTCATAGTGCAATCTTTGCCAATTCGTTGCTCAATATTCACCGGATTCAGCGCAACCATGTCGTTACTCTTCCAAGCAAAGAGCAACAGTTAATTTAAATAAGTAACTATCCATTTAATATAGTGCTCTTCATCTATAAAATAGTTTGGCCAATAAAGTAAAATTACCCACATTTGTTAAAATATTCATCTTTCTACGTTGTGTCTTTTGCAGTCTTACGGTGGCAGTATTACATGTCGTCTTCCGAATTTTGATATATATTTGTTATTACCCTCCTATCGTATCCTTTCTTCTTCTTGCTTCTTTCTATCGGTTAATACCCATTAAACTCATATGTGATTCAATAATAGTAATAATAATATTAATAATAATAATAATAATAATAATAATAATAATAATAATAATTAGTGACTTGGAGCAGCAAAAATGCTGCTGAACAAAATGGCACAAAATTTTCCAAAATGTAGAACAGTCATACTGCTCAAGGACAAATAAAATACACTCGTATAATTTTGTCCAGGTGTCTCTCTCAGAGGAGAATCAGCCCAACCAAGACAAGCTCTTCACCTACCACTGACCTTCATAGTAGCCCCTGCGTACTAGCGCTGTCTATAGTGCCCATTCAACGCCCTTTTTGAATAAAACTTCTCATAATGCTAGCATGTAACGAATTTCGAATTTCGGACGTCGTTGTCTCCTCTGCCAGCGACATACTTACGAATTGGCAGTGCTGGGAAGGGAAGCAGACACCCAAAAGATTGCACGTGGTGCAGTACTACGATCGTCACTATCACATTATTCTGAGGAGTAGTGTACAGTGCAAGGCAGTTGCGTTGTATTCTTGTTTGTCAAACTTACCATTAATAAAAGAAACATGGTGAACTATTATTATGCTTATTGATGTACATATAGTATAAAATGTTCTTAGTGTGAGATACAAAATAATTATCTGCGTTCGTAAATATGGCTCCCGTACAACCTCAATTACGTTCGGGATTACCCCTTATTTATTAACTGAGTAATTTTAAAAGTAATAAGGCAAACATCATGCGTCAATGTAAACTTCAGGTCAGGCGAAGTTGCAATTTACCAATATTCTGGTAATATTTCAAATGCTGTTATACACGGAGGTGATATAGCAAATCACGATTAATACAAGTACGACAGAATCCAATGTTGGTAATGTCTATGTTGCTGGCTGATAATGAAGAACTAATAATATTGTTGACATTTATATTTTATCAAATCAATGTGTCAGTAATTTAAATAATTTATACACTTTCCATTTTTTCCCGCAAGGGGGGGGGATCGCGGCTGTTCGGGCTGTCGCGATCAGTTGGAGAGTTGTAGACGACCACCCGGACCCCGAGTTTCACGGCGACACTCACGCCGTTAGCTTCAAGGTGGAGGCAGTGAGTTGGCAAAGCTATGCTCCGTGTTGCCGGACTTTGCCCTGCAACCCACCAGTTGGGCCCCTGGCGCGCCGACCTTTCGGCAGGATTGAGCCAAGGACGTTCTTCAGAATTCTCCGAATTCCACATTTAGAAGTCCGATGGGGACCAGATAGCCCCTGTCAGATTGCTAGATTGGCCTAAGGAACGTTCATGAGAACGTACCTGAATCCCACATATAAAAGTCTAGACGGGGAACATGGACCTCCCTGTCGGGTAGTAATGATCCTGGCGATACTCACGTCAATAGTCCAAAGGTGTAGGCACTGAGGGGACGGGAAGAGGGCCCCAAGCCGCCCAAACCTGAGATCGGGTGGTCCCCTGTTGGGCTCTCGGTTTCGTCGTGGCAGTGGCACAATCCTCAGGAGGAAGGACTTAACCCGGCGCATGTGAGTAGCGCTTTGTTTTGACTCCGTTACTAGCCTAGATAGCTAAGAGTTCTGAGCTTGCAGGGTGGCCCGACCCAGGCATTGTATGGGGAGGTTGCCGTGACGACCAACTGCGTTCCGACGGGATCCGGATTCCAGCCTATCTGTGTACTTGTGCGTCGGCAGGGGGGTGAAGATAAAAGAAAAAAACTTAGGTGCCCACCCCGGGTTAACGCCCCCTGGTAAAACAAGAAGTTGTGTGGAGTGGGAGACCACCTAGGGTCCATACTTTATTTTCTTACTTAACACTGCAAGCGGTGCACACACTGACTTAAAAACTATAATACACTACCATTAATATTGAGTGAAAATTTCAATGTGAAAATTTCAAAGTGAATTTTGCAAATGAATTGTCAGAAGCATTGGCACGAGTTCTTTCATGAAAGGATTTAAATAAGGATAATTCATTCTAACACACAGGATGTAACAACTACGGTGCAGTTTATTACATCACTGAATCTACAATAATTTCATTCTAGTCATTTTCTATAAATTTAATGGCGTCTTTTTTCATAAACATAAAAAAAGCTTCTTTTAACGTTTATTAGCTTATTTCATAAACTTAAAAACTCTTCTTTTATTTTATTTATTAGTAATTATTTTTAATACTAATAAATAATTACTAATTAATAATGTGTAAATATAAACTTAATAATGTTTATCATCAAATGATGCAGAATCATATTTTTAACAGGTATGAATTTCTACTTTAAACCAATACATGTCAATTATTTGATCTTTTACAGGTATCTTATATATTTGTTTTCATTTCACAAACAGAATTTTAACATGATACAGGTCCAAAGGGAAATCCGAAACATTGTTAATCACACATTACAATTATACTTCTCTCCGATATTGTGATAAGCCAATAACCCTGGGATTAGTTTTCAATGTTAAAATCAGCATCTAGCGTCAGGAATATGGCATTGTTTTCAGACTCTGAAGTCAAAGGATATGCGTTGTTAGGACAATGGGTCTACAAGGATTAATATTCCATGCTTGGTGTCATAACTTTGTGCAAATGGACACGGCCCGAAACACATTATGTGCAGAAGGTGCGAAGAGGGTGTTGGATGGTCGTGATCTTTAGAAAGGACACATGGGATCATTCTCTGAAAGATTATTGTAGGGAGCACACGTAAGTGGTTGGCGAGGTGCCATCGGATTTTGAGCATAGGCTGGGTATTATGTAGATGATAGTAAGCCGGGAATTTATGTTTAGTTTGAAGTTAGAGAGCTTTGTCTTGGGTAAATTGTAATGTTAAATTGTAATTGGGAATTTTATTAATGTACTAGTGGGAAGTTTGAATAAAATAGATTCCATGTTTCGAGGAGATATACATTGGGGTAGCTCCGTAGACGGAAGAATTTTCCAAAAAGAGCTGAATATAGTCAGTCGCGAGTAGGTTTTTCATACGAAACACAGATAAAAAAAGTCACGACCGTGTATTAAGTTTGTGGGAATATTAAGTCCTATTAATAGCAATCGTTGAGGACATTTTTGAACATTTTTTTTAAATTTAGGAAAACACGCGGGAATTGGTACACCCAGGATTCCAAACACAACATTCTGCTACTCAGCCGAGAATCCAGCGATCGAGATATTTTAGTAAGCTTACGAACTATAGTTAAACCCGTACGGTGTTTTAATGTTTCAAAGTGAAAAGTAATTAAAATAAAATTAATAGAATTGTGATGTATAGATGATAAGAATAAATGTTAAATTTTATTGTTGAAAAAGGCTGATAATTTATAGTAGTTGCCATCAATCTAATAATTAATTTCAATCAATATAACTTCCGGGAATCGTGATTCTGTATAGAATGACACGTCCACGTGCATCATGTAAGGAGTGTACGTTGTGTGTCGAATCCATGGTTGAGTTGAAAGTAAATTTAAGAATTCAGTGTTAAAATTTCACAAATAGCTAGCTTACTGCGGAGCATGAAAAGAAAGAGATTAATTACAAAAGATTACATTTTAAATAAATTAGTCTGTTAATAAAAAGGTAAAAACGTTAAAAGAGGTCAAAAAGATAAAAACTAGCAGTGCTCCGGAATTGCACAGGCTTTTTTGTCCTTCTTAGATTCATTATCTCTCAGCAAGGGCTATCTTTTCGATTTTGCCCCTCCGTCTTCTCAGCTGCCATCTATTGGCGCCTAAACACTTTTCATACATTCTCAATTTTTCGTTTATCTAAAAGTAGAATTGAAATATGAGTTTAATAATATTAAAGAAGAGGAAAATCTGGTCCCTTATATAAATGTTGGTAGAAAAAACTGGAGCCATTTTTGAAAAAAATGTTTCAGCGCTTCTGAAAATGGGTACTTTTATGCTAATTTTCACCCAAAACTTTCGACATTTCAAAAAACTTAATGAGAAATTATTTATAAAAATTGTACTAAAAAATGCGACACTGTAAAACAAATGCCAATAGTGTAAATATACTAGCAACGAGAGAGATATTAAAAAATTATGTATTTGTGTAATTTTTGGAATAAAAAAAACACTATACTGGCGTTAATGTATTGTACAGTAGCCTCAGCATTATCCACAAAAGAAGAGAAAAATGGAACCATTTTGGAGAAAATGACATTTCAGCGTTTCAGAAAATGCAGAATTTCGAACAGAAACAGTCTCATAGAAACTTTGTAAGACATCATAAGAAGCACTTGTACACACATATGCAATAAAGTATACAAACTCCCTGTAATGTAACTACGAGTATTAACGACGAAAGGGAGATGTCAAAAATAAAACACTTAATTCAAAAAACAACAACAAAAGAATACAGGTAAGTGACGTTTAGGTCATGTTAGACAATATATTTAGGTTTATTAGGGATATCCCTACCAACTGTTTAAAGGAAAAAATTTCGAACGGTTTTTGAGAGATTCTGAATTTTTTAATTCAAAAAATGACTTTGTTAAACTCAAAATTGCTTGAAAGCTCCTAAATTTTTCAAAAAATATACATGACCTTAATAAAAGAACTAATTATGGAGATCAAATTTCACTTGAAGAAAAATCAGTATCTGTAATAATCTAATCGTGTTTACGACGCCGAAAAACATTAACTTTTGTAATTTTTGAAAATTAAGATTAAACTATGAGAATCAGATCTATGCCATCTTTATAAGTGTATATGATCCTATTGCTAGAAGAAATAATTTCAAAAAGAAATTTGGAGCCATTTTTATTTTTTATTTATTTTACGTAAAAAACAGTTAAAACTGCGTATGACGTACTATGGGGAGAAGTGAATTCAGTGCACATTTTCAAAATTCTGTGATCCCTACACTAAGTCATATACTACTTGAATTTTGAATTTTAAAAAAGAGAAGCTTCCATGTAATAAAATCTATTTTCAAGGATAAATAAGCAATACATTTTGGGCTCTTATCCACGTTGTCTTTCGGAATAATACTTCTTGCCACGACAACATAGAAACGATAATTTGAATAACTGTATTTCCCACTGAATTCTAGAAGACGTGCACAGATAATGAAGTTCCATTCATGTCCAGAAGCAAAACAAGGGGCCATTTCAGCATTTGCTCAATGGATCAGGGAAACTGGACGAAAAACCTGATCGAGATAGGGGTCATTGACCCAGAAGCTGCGATACAATACTTGTCACATGTTGTTAAGAATTATACAGTCCAATGGTAAATAATACTTTAAATATCACTGTTAAAATTAATGTTACTTTCCTTGTGATGCTCAGTATAGTCTCTAATTGTGTAGAAACAGTTATGCAGCAGAAACGATTTCACTTGTGATTTAAACTTTTCTATTGAATTTAATCGTTTAATGTTATCTGGCAAAGTGTTGTAAAATAATGTACATGTATTGTATGTGAATCTTGTGTAATCATCTGTTGATACTGTCACCTGATGAATATGATTTCTACGTCGAGTATTATAGTAACAGACATCTGCATTTTCTGAAAATATATTCCCGCCCTTAAGCAAGTCATTTTTGACAAAAACTACTGATTCGTAAATCAACAGACAAGGTAAAGTTAAAATTCCTAGATTAATGAAGAGAGGCCTACAAGAATCACATGGGTGTGATTTAGTTATTATTTGTACAATTCTTTTTTGTAATCCAAAAGTCTGGGAGCTATAAGATATATTTCCCCAGAATATTATGCCATATCTCAGATGGGAATGAAAATTCGCGAAATATACACAACGAGCAGTATGAATGCTGACTGAATTTGAAAGAATTCTGAACGCGTAGCATAATGAACTTAATTTTGTGTTCAATTCATTTAAATGGACGTTCCATTTAATGTTTCACTGAATTGAGAAACCTAAAAATTTTGTTGCCTTAGCATCAATCAATGGTACACCGTTCATTTTCTATGGAGCACAGAATTTGAAATGGAAAACTGCATTAAAACCGTTTTATTTTCATTTACTGCTTATGCAGTTGTGACAAACTAAATATAGACCGTGACATAGAGAAAGCATTATATTGCTGCGGGGGGAAAACGGCGAATTTTCTACAGAAAAACTCATAGCCGGGTTCTGGTAACGAAAAAGCGTCCGTCCATTGGTCTGTGAACAACACTAGCGGCTCAACCGTAAACACGATTTTAACCAAAACTGATATCCCTCAATTGATCTGATCTGACCCCTTATATTTTAAACCATTATTTTACATTTTTGGGGGGCTACTTTACATGAAGCTCCTGGGACATTAATTTTTTTTTAAATGGCCCCTAATTTTTTTATCAAATTTTGTTGTTGGATAGTGTGAATTACGTTAAAGAGAACGGTGCACGTCTCATTTTCGTTGAAATTCCTGATTTTTGAAAAATTGCACAAATCCAAAATTTATTCGGCGTAATCTTACAACTACAATATTAAGATAAATGTTTTCCCTTAAAGAAGTGCATTCCTCAAAAACATCTTCAAATAAGATCGTATTTAAATTTTGGAAAATGTGAGTCAATTTTTCGTGAAACAATGTTTAAATTTTAAACACTTATTTTCTTAGAAACGTCTCCCAGTATTTTATATAAATATTTTTCACGTATGTAGCAAAGAAGGGTAAAGAAATAGTGTTGTTCCTATATTCGGCGTACTTTCTATATTTTTGAAAATTGTAAAAAATCGAAATAGTAAATTCGATTTTCGTTTGAGGCGCTGTCACACTGTGAATGTAGTTTGAGACTATCTTGAAGGCTGTTGATTATTCCGAGAATCCCTTCTCATTGTTTTAGCATGGTATAGCTGCATGAAACACCGTTTTAGTGGTTAAATTTGTGTTGATATTTTCTTTAAAAGTATTATTTTTCGTACCTAATGTTCTCACATGTCTTTATTGTTTATTTATGTCGAGTGGTTTAAAAACCAAATTCCAAAAACGTCGCATCATGTGTGAATTATTCAAGGATTAAAAAAATGTTTAAGAAATATCAATGATATTTTTTACATTAACTTAATAGTTATTCACACCCCGACATTAATAAGAAAGGCCACATTTCTCTAAATAATAAAATAAATTAAGGACAAGCAAACTTATCTACTTCAATCTTATAACTAGTACTCCATATTGTTCCTATAACTAAGCTGAAACGAATTTAAGTTCACGTCTTCTTTCACAATTAAGGCTAAAACGAATCTTGAAGAGAAAGTTGAGGTTGAATATTATTTAATGATTAAATCTACTTTAAATTGCGTCATTCAATTAAGTTAAATGTGAAAATTATTGGATGAATTCTCTTTGCATGATAAGCTTCGGGAATGATGAGTAATTCGTGGAAAAGCGAGTAGTTTTGATGAATATAACAATATGATATTTAATTATTACATTTTTATACCCATTTGCATTTTGTTGCTACTAGTAACAAGAATGCCGATTTGCAAAATGCCACGGCTATTGTTGCTTTGACAGCGTCGCAATGTCACCAGAAGACGGTAAAGACGGTCGCCCTTTGATAGCGTTAATATAAACTAATAATATTTACGCCTAAAATACGCATCGTGCATCGTTGGTACATGTATGTAGAACGTAAATACACTGAATTAAATATCAGAAAATTGTTTTCGTTTAAACTTTGAATAAAACAAGTATATGAATTTTTCGCGCTTCCTTTGTTGAAGAATTTTTCAAATGGTAGCAGAAATGTAAGACAAGATGTCACACAATATTGCATAAACATTAACAATATTGCCAGAAAGTATGTGTTACTGTGTTTTTTTAATCATTGGAAACTAACCCTTTCTACTGTTTATATCATCCTCAACTTTTCACAGTTTACATTGTGCATTTGATTTTCATCTTCGGCCATTTGTTCCACAATACACAAGGTTTTGTTTTTCAAAGCAGAATAGCAGCTAACCTTCGTCGTTCACCCGTCTGAGGAGGCAGACCATTCGACTCCACCGGAAACACGCGAGAGGTTTGGCAGGCGTTCATCACGCAGCCAAGGCAGCAGCGGCTCGCTCGGCGGAAAAAGGCCGCGGAAAAAAAGGCCGCGGCGCGCGCGTGAGGCCACGCACACGCGTGAGGCCCGCGTGAAGACGTGCGTGCGGGGCACGGAGGCGGAGGCCGCACGCCTCGCGGAAGACCACGAGAGCGGCCTTGGCTCGCGCCCGCCACCGCCATCTCCATCGGCTACTCCACCCTCACTGCCACTTCCATCGATCACCTCCACTTCCTTCGCCGCCGTCTCCGCCGCCGTCTCCGCCGCCGTCTCCGCCGCCGTCTCCGCCGCCGTCTCCGCCGCCGTCTCCGCCGCCGTCTCCGCCGCCGTCTCCGCCGCCGTCTCCGCCGCCGTCTCCGCCGCCGTCTCCGCCGCCGCCGCCGTCTCTGCCGCCGTCTCTGCCACCTTCGCCTCCGCCGCCTCAGTCATTGCCATGCCATCGCCTCCGCCTCTCAGTCATCGCCTACGCCATCGCCTCCGCCACCTCCATCGCCGTCGCCACCGCTTACCGCCTCCTCCCTTGCATCCGCTATCGCCACCGCCACCACCTTGCCTTACCTTCCCACCGCACAGTTTGCGATTCCCAGAGCGTTCAAACGAAGGAAGCGGGGAGAGGGAAAGGATTTAGACGTTCGATAGCAGGGAGAGAGAATCTGAACATTCTCATACGATATACGAAATGGTTTAGAATAAATCATGTTTTACTGCATTATTTATTTTTTAGTTTTGTAGAAAGTAGATAGCTTTTGAATGATTTCTGAAATCTAAACATATTAACTTATCTCATTTTGACTTCCATGGATTCAAGTTTCAACCGGCGTGCGAATAAATCAGTGTTTAGTTTTCTTCTTTTCTTTCTTTTTCTTTTTTTGCTAAGAAACTAAATGTATCTCTATCACGTGAAATTAGCCCTAGAATGCAAATGCAGATCCTCCGAGGCCCTAGCGTTTTTATTTCGCTTTTTACTCTGCTCAGCTGCAGTTTTGAGAGCTGCCTTCCATGTCATCTTTCTTCTATTTTTCTACTTTAATTTGAGTCCGCAGGGATATTAAGGACCTATTGATAGTTATTTAAATAAATAATTATTTGTTTAATATTAAGTTGCCCTTCATTGAAATTAGTAAGAAATGAAGTTATTAAGAATAAAAACAATTTTATATGCATTTTTCGAAAGATTATTGCACAAGGGCTCAATGGCTCTAAATATGTATTTATGTAGTGTCCCATCCATGCATCCAAGTGTTAAGTATGTAATATTTAGCAGCACTATTAGTAGAAAGCCGGAGTTCTTTCTACACCAGTGACTTTACACCGCTTCTTTCAGGTTTCGGAAACTTCATCCACGAACGTTTCCAGTCATTGTCATTGCTGTCATATCCTCACCCACTTCCTCTTAACCTTCCTCTATAAAAATAATGTTTATGGCGGCAGAATATTTATGTAAGCAATATACGAGAAGTGGAAACAGAAGGGTAGCGACTCCACCATGTTGAAACTACATGTCTGAACGAACGTCAGTCTGACATGTAATTTACATTTCGTAAATGGACAAGTTTGGCCTCGCCAAGAACACTTTAGAAGCGTAATAGGTAGTAGTGCCGAATTGTTAATATTTTCATCAATTGAAGAACCAGAATTTACAATGTGCACAGTGTTCATCTGGATGCCCCTTAGACGTGTCAGGCTCGCACTTATTTTGATCGCAACCTAAGATTTTTTAATGTTTTTATATTATGATCAGGAGAATTCGTTTCCTTTAACCGCCTTGGATTAGTAGAAATTTCGACAAGAGAGACAAAAAATGTAGATTCTGATTCGTCCATGATGAACCGAAGTGAAAATAACTAAGTATTTTGAGATAAAATAAATAGTCCTGAGAAGTTCTGGAAGCATTACTCGTGCTTCTTGGTCTCCAAACGACTTCTGAGACTAAGTGGCGATTCGTACCTCGTTAAAGTGGAATTCAGATGAGATACAAGCTTCGACGAAATTCGAATATTCGAAATACGTTGTACGGGTATCCGTGGCTCTGAGAACAAAACCGTAAAGCAATTATCTGTGCAGGAGGTCAGGAGGAACTCTGTTTATTATTTATACTATTTACAGATACATTCGTCATGCTACCCAAAGGTAGTTAAGAGAAAACCAACCCAAATACAGAGAAATTTGTAAGCAACGGGGATAATAATAAACAGGAAATGTGAAAATACAAAAATTAAGAAAGGTGTATGGGGATTCAATACACGATGGTTTCCTTTACAAAGGGAGCAAAACCAAGGGCTTTCGTTGCCTTGAGGTACTGTTTGAAATGCGAGATGAAATATGTAAACAATATCACATGGACATATGCACAAAAAAACGCCAAATTGCTGAGTGATTACAACGAAGATTAATAAACATTCAATAACCACACAGATGATTTTAATTTTTAAGATCAGGAATGTAATTATATTTATTTTCCACACCATAAACAATTCATGGGTTTTATTAACAGCATGGTATCTACCTAAAGTAAGATATTTTCGTTTTGTTTAACGTCTACGTAATTTGTAATCCGAGATATATATATAGTCAACAATTAAATAGAGTAGACAATTGTGTTTTATAAAAACCAACGACACTTTTACATAAGCACTTACGACATATTTACATAAGTACAAATATGAATGGAAAATTTGTATTCTTTGAAACAATGTATTATTTATTTGGTTACAAAAATATAATATGAATAAATAATATGTAAATAATTTGCACAAAAAACTAATATGTTGTAAATAACAATGTTTTTTTATTTATTACATCTTTCCTGTACAATATTATTTTGCTCCACGTCGCCCCCACGCTAGGCAATGCCTCCTATAACAGTTCCTCAATATTCCATTCGCTAAATTATCTTATCAACAAAAATTCTAATATCCTATTTTCCTCCTCGCATTTTTATAAACACAAACGGCCTAGCAAGTGACGTAAAATTCTGAGATGTTGTGGAAAATTTATTTGGGTCATAAGGTCGGAAGCCCCTTCTCTACAGAAAAAGGGAAATCTATCATCATCATCATCATCATCATCATAGGATACATACACGAGATTGCCCCCTGTTTATCTCAATTTTTTAAAAAAATGCAAAATTCCAAAATCCCAAATCGCCAAATGTCGGTGGCCAAGAAAAACTTTCTTGGCAAATGTCGCCAAGAAAGAAGGCCAGAAGATTACTGGTGGTCGACGGGATTCTTCGGGGAAGATTCTTAACTTCGGTAGCGCGGGCTACGAGGAGGACATTGATTTCACAAACTGTGAGCGCCACGAAAAATATGTCGCACGACAGCCAATCCATTCTTGGAAAATAAATTATTAGACAATTTTTGTTTTAAATTAAACTCCTTTAATTAATAAAGTCCATATTCAATTTGATGGCTTGCCGAAAAATGTTGTCAATAAGATTTTAAAATAGCAGTAATAAATAATGCAATTGTATTATCAAATCATGGAGGCTGATTTTTATTAACTGACTCCGCAGATCAACCATCTGGTGTTCTTCCTAACATAATAAATTTTCAGAATTTACCTTATTCCTACTGAATGGGACGTCGGTCCACGTAAGTAATATTTAATCGTGAGAGACGGGCATCAATAAATAACTAATTAATAGTTTCAAGCATTTATAAGTTCAGAATTGCAAACACATTTCAGATTGGTTTGCACATTAATAAATACACGAGATTTTAAAATTGTTTCAAATTGACTGTGAGACAGATTATTAATAAATAAATTCAAATACGTAGAATTTTTTAAATCTTTACAATATTAAGTGGAAATGTTTTGTATTAAATAAAGAAGTGTCTGGTCAATTTCAAGACGAACTGTGCAATCTGCTATCTAAATTGGATCTCCTCCCGAAGCGATGACGCCTTCGCCTTGCACACCACATTGCGGAGCACCGTGTGCATTTCATCGCCATTGGAGGAGGAGGAGAAGGAGGAGGAAGATGTGGTGCTGGAGGCGAAGGCGACGACCGTAGCGGGCGCGGCGCACAAAGGGCGAGGCGTCTGGGCGGAGGGCGGGGGCGGGGCGAGGGGCGTCGCCCGGTGCTTTTTGCAATCGCGCCGATGTAATCAGGCGTGGCGCGGCGATGGGACGCTCGGGGCGCGCGGTCTTTCACCCACGGGGCGCGTCCGACCCTCAGCCAACACCCGAGGTGGAGGTGCGTTGGCCCAGCCTAGGGAAGACCCTCGACGCCTCACGGCGCGACCACTCATCTCCACCTACAGAGTGAGTCATTGCAGGCGGAAAGATCATACCACCGGCTTCTCATTTAGGTGAACAAATGTTTCGTTTGTCGTTTTGCTGTGAAACACTTCGCCTCTGTACAACAATATCTTGACGACTTCTCTACTTTCATAAACTCTAAACGTTGCGAGTCGGTTGGTTGGTTAGTGATTCCGGACGCATCAACAGCGTTGGTCATTAATCCCGTAAGTGTAGTGCATGTTTCCCTTCAGAAAAATGGCTGTGATCTTCCCCTGTCAGATGGCGAGATCCGGCGCCGACCTACCGTCGGCTGGCGGGGTTTCCCTTTAACCAGGACTCTCCCACCAGCGGGGCACCCCCCCAGCCGGGACAAGCTCTAAGCTCTCGACCGGTCTCCCGGAATATGTGGTAGTGTACTGCATGTTGGTGTGGGTGTAAGGGGAGAGGATACGACAAGGAAGAGGAAGGAAATATCGCGCACGGTCCGTCGCCTGTTTGTTTAGGGTACTGCTCCAGCATTCGCCTGGTGTTGATCGGAGAAACCACGGAAAACTACCGATCAGAGCAGCCGGCCGCTAGAATTCTCCTCCAGACAGCGACTGAATTGGACCTATCTGAATAGCTAGTGTCGAACCCGCCGACAGGACTCGAACCTAGAACCTCCCGGTCAGAAGCGCTGCAGTGACATCAGTTGATGCACTGAGCTACCGCTCCCGGTCGTTGCGAGTCGACGCGACACGAGACATACCTAAGTATTGAAGAAGAAAAAATCTATTATTTTCAATTACGTCGAAAATTGCTAACTTGTAATTAAGGGAATTGGGGGCCATGTTGTGTCTGCCCTATACTTAACAAGGCTCTACGACAGCGTCCACCCTCGCCATACTAACGTCAGGATTTGAGTGCACTTGCTGTTTGAAAATAAAGAAAATGACCTTCAACAGTCCTTCGCGATTGGGAAATGCGCACAAAAGTACGGGTGACGTAAAGACTACAACATTGGAAAATTACAAAAAACCCTTTTTATAGGAAGTTACTAATATCACGAAGGACAGTATGAATCCTGCGTGGACTACTAACCCACACATCGTTAACTTTTACCGAGAGGATAAATCCCCGGAGTGGACACCTAGGCTATTAGCTTTCATTCTCACTTCCCGCCGCCAAGACGCACGCTTTGGGCTGTGGTATCCGGAACCCGCCGGAACGGAGTTATCCCTCTCGGAAACTTCTTCATACAATGCCTGGGTCGGACCGCCCTGTCAGCTCAGCGCTTTTGGCTTTCTTGGCCTTCCTGTGCCGGGACATATCCATCTTCTATGCCCACAGTATCGAGACACTGCCACGACGAAGTCAAGTGCCCAACTGGGAGTCCTCGGGACACAGTTCAGGGGACTTGGAGCACCAAGCCCGTTTCCTCATTGCCTCCACCTTGAAGCTATCGACGTGAGTACCGCCGGACCTAGGCAACCTGATAGGTGAGTTTGTGGTCCCCGTCTGGACGTTTATATGTGGGATTCAGATCATTCCGGCGAAGTCCCCGCCCAATCCCGCCCAAAGGTCGACGCACCAGGAGCCCAACTGGTGGGTTAGCGGGCGAACCCGGCAACATCGCTTCTCACTGCCTCCACCTTGAAGCTAATGACGTAAGTGCCGCTGTGAAACTTAGGGGCTGGGTAGCCGTTTACAAGCTTAAGTATGCCCGCCTTCGCAGTTACACGAATGTTCAATGTTAAGATATTTTTTCGGCGAAGAGGAAATTTAAGAGCAATATTTTGTTTGTATGAACGTGCGATTTTAGGATGTAGTCCGAACTTCATTTCCTTACGATTTTTCGCCTTCATGTTGGCGGGTTGTTAGTAATTCCGGGCGCGTCAACAGCATAGGTCATTAGTCCCATAAGTGTAGTACATGTTTTTCATTAGGCGGAGGTGGTTAACTTCTCCCGCTGAATGTCGAGATCCGGCGCCGATATACCGTCGACAAGCGGGGAATTTCCCCAACCAGGTATCTCCCACCAGCGGGGCACCGCCCCAGCCGGACAAGCTCTAACAAAAGCTCCCGACTGGTCTTCCGGCATGTGTGGTAGTGTAGTGCATGTTAGTGTGTGTGTGTGTGTGTGTGTGTGTGTGTAAGGGGTGAGGATAGGACAAGGAAGAGGAAGGAAAGATCGCACGCGGTTCGTGGCCCGTTTGGTAGGGTACTGCTCCGGCATTCGTCTGGTGTTGATCGAAGAAACCACGGAAAGTTTTCCGTGGTTTCTTCGATCAACCGATCAGAGCAGCTGGACGCTAGAATTTTCCTTCCGACGGCGACTGAATTCGACCTAGTTGACAATCTAATGTCGAAAATTCTGCCACCGTCGGGACTCGAACTTAGGACTTCCCGGACGGAGGGACTGCAGAGATCAGATCAGATCAGATCAGTTGATGCTCTGAGCCATCTCACCCGGTTTTCCGCCATCATGTTTACATTTTGTGCTAAAGCGTACGTGTACATGAGGTGGGCAAATGGCCAAGCATCTGTAGACTGTGGCATCTAATAGATCCCTGCGGACAGCGCGAAAGAGTTTTTCAAGAATGGGGACTGCCCTATACCACTAGCCTGGAGCTCATCAAGTTTTGAGACATGACATTAGGCAGTAGATGTCGAAAACAGTCACCATGAATACTTGCAAAGACATATACCTTATACCTTATACGTAACGTTACTTACGGCAAAATTATTTATAACTTCAGTCGTGCTTACCGGGAGAACATCTCTCAACTCTACAGGGAGAATTCTCCTTTCCTTATCCAAAATATGTATTTCATTCTCCTTCAGTTAAAAAGAATTATGATATTTTTAATTATTTCAAAAATTTTAAAATGAAATTGAAATATTTTCTACTTACAAATATTAAATTAAACACAATAACTAAAGCTTTCAGTTATTTATCTTCTGAGTTTCTCGTTTCAGAGTTATGGTAATGTAAATAAATTGATAAAAACACTGAAAAACAAAACTTTGGATGTGAAGTAAATACATTTCTGAAAAAGAGTTTATCTTATAATAGTTACTTGTTTTCTGATCTCTCTTTGAATCCAAAATATACAAACGCAAAAAGTTGCTTGTCTATTCTTAACATTCTGCATCTTCGTGAACAGCACTATTTTGTTATTAGTCACGGATAGGGTACCGTCCCTTTGGACTATTTGCCTATTTTCCTACGCTTCCACTAGTCCAGACCTTTGAATGTTATAAAAACCGATAACGACAGACTTAATGACATACTGAATACATTACTGGATACATCGTGAAACTCCTGCAGTGCACACAAAAAATACTGTGTTAATGTCCCCTTTTCTTAAGATGATATTTTCTCGGCTTCGCCTATTTTAACATCACTCAATATACTTTGTACATGGAGTGCTAGAAGTTCACACATACAAAAGTACTCGTATGATCTGTTAATTTATGAAATAGATTGAAATATTCAGTTTTTCTAGGTTGAGTTCTGAATTAAAATATTCATCAAAATTACGTAAATTATTGAAACTCTTAGCGATTCCATGAGCGTTCACACGGGTTGCAGGTTTAGTATAAACGCTCTATCTATCCACACTGATTCGCTAAGGTGGCTTGAAATGTTCTGCAATTTAGTTCAGTCCATGACCTTCACCAGTTAAATATGCGTGTGTGGAAATCAAATTGATTGAACCGCCACGTTACACGTCCTCCGAAGGTTACGGTCACACACTCCGCAGTGAAGCAGAACCAAACACACAAACAAACATTATGCGAGTTGTTTCTATTATTTGTATTTTCTTGTGGGATATTCTTAATGACAGTAAAATTCAAAATTCAAAATTCAGTTAAAATTCAAGAACGTTTTAAATTTCATGGCAGATGGGCGTAAATTGAAAAACTATTTCGTTTTCATTTTCAAGGTAATTTTTAAAATACGTTTTAAGTGAAATTCATATTCATTACGATGTAAATCATTTCTCTAGATGGTACATTTAGTAAATGATCAACGGCCCCACTTCCCAAAATTCTGGAAATAATCTTAGGAAGAGTCAAAAAATGAAAGGTATTAAACACGTACCATACCTGTACTTTTTTTTATTAACGCCATCTTCATGGACCTTGTAGTTTGAATTTGCTTAAACACTGTAACTTCCCGAAATTATATTTCATGAAAATGAATTTCTTAATATTCTTTATCCAATTTTATTTTACTGTACGTTCTCTACATAGGCTGTCTGGGGAGGAAACGTCGAAAATTGGAAACTAAGCTCTTAAGATAATTTTAAACATATTTTCTCTAATAAACTATATGGATATTCTGAATGGCTGAGCCGCAATAAGCACTCAAAAGTTGGTTCGAAAAAATGCTTTCTGGGCAAAAATTTGCATTGCAGAAGCATAAAAACCCTTCAGAAAAATATAAATTGTTTATTATTTACAAAATTAATATATTTGTTCAGAAAGAAAAAGAGTAAAGAATATCCAAGTAGTTTATTGGACAAAATATGCTTAAAATTGCCTTAAGAACTTATTATACAATTTTTGACGTTTCCTCCCCGGACAATCTGTGTATACCAACTATAATTCTCTTCCAGTGATCTTTGTTGTAGACAGTTGAAAATGTTATAGTAAATGTAACACCTTGAATCGGTTCATGCCCGTTACGTTTATGATAGAAGATGTTTGTTTTCTTCCTACTAAGCAGGAAGTGAACAAGAGTTGTGTCTGGAATTTCCTTGTTATCTACGGACGATGACGGATCAATACACCCTCATGTAAAAATGCAAATCATCATTGAGAGCGTAAGAAGTTGCTCCAAAAGAACTCATTATAAATGAAGTTAATGAAATGATATTGTGATCTATTCTAACGAACAATGAGGTTAAATTGTTGGGTTTGTGATGCTTATCAAGAAAGACATTTAGAAGACTAATACCTGAAATATAATGATCTTGAAATTAACATTACTGAATTCAATACTCGAACAATTTACATACATGACAATCACGACGGATGTTTTTAAAAATCCAATGAACTAAAAAATACTATATATCACTAGAAAATAACAGGATGTATATTAAATAACTTATCATAGCAACAGAGGATACACAAGAGAGTCTGCTGATAGTTTTTGATTCATGCATTTGCTGTATATAAGACATGCTTAACCAGAAGAAAATGGGAGAAATTTTAATATTTACTTGATATGTTTGACGCATACGTATGGGAAATTGCGAACTGACCTTGAGCTGCTGCTTCTTCAAGTTTATCGGGAGTTAGTTAATTGGGAGTATCAACCGTGCAACGTTTCCGACCGGTTGCGATAGTTGCCTCTGCAGCATATACCTATAAGAAGGAAAACCCCGCAAGCTGCCGTCAGATCAATGGCAGATCTTCAGAGGGGACTAACTCCATCATCTACCATAATGTAACACTCATTACAATTACGGTACCAACGACCAAATCAGTTACGCACACACCAACGTATCCGCACAGGTTTTCGAAAATAGTAATCCGTTGAGAATGAGGCTTGCAAAGTTTACAAGAACATTTTTTTCATTTGTAATCCACATTTCCATTACGTGATATCTAGAACCAAATGTTTTCCAAGGAAAATGGTCAGTGCTCTTTATCCCCTGCTTTGCTTTTGCATGATACATCAAAAGCATCTTATTTAATGAATACATTAATGTAATCCACTTATTTATAAAGGTTAGTTATTATAGAAACTAATTCTGCTAATTTTCTAGTCAACGGTACAGATGAACATTAATTCACCGAGTTAAAAGAAATCAATTTTTCCGATTTTCTAAATAGTGAGCATACAATCAAGAAACATATAATAATGTTTTATAAATGTTTTTTTCCAATAATGATCTTTTTTTATTCACTACTATTTTTACGGAGTTTCCATTCATGGAATATGTGCTAATAAACGGCATTTAATACAATTTTACCCGTCATCCAGAACCAGTTGTTCCTAACTCCTACATTTTGGTTGTGATCTGTACTGTGAAGCCAATTTTCGGGCCCCTCATCGACGCGATGGGGCGCAAAACAAAAATAAAAATCGGTTTTCGCGACCGCCCGCTGGAGGAAAAGAGCGGAGCGGAGAAATCGGATGTTGCACGGTGGCATCGGCACAAAGGGTCACGTGACGCGGCAGGAAGGCCGACTGACCTTCGCACGCCGCGCCGAGCTACGCCGCCGTGCCGCCAGGCCGCCGTGTAGCCGTGTAGCCGTGCGGCTGTGCCGTGCGCGCGGGTAGGCGAACGCTAAATTGGACGGGTTCGGAGCGGTTCGCATGGGAGCGGCACTCGCCTAGCCACGCCGCGCCGCCTCCGATGGAGCGAGACAGCGCGGGGAGCGAGGGAAAGGGATAGGTGCTCAACGCGCGCCCGTCGTCTAGCCCGTGGCTAGTGATGGCAAATGTTACCGAAACATCGATTAATCGATGTATCAATACATCGATAAGGGATTTCGATGACGTTCAAACCAGGAGCGGTAGCTCAGTGCATCAACTGATGTCACTGCAGCGCCTCTCACCGGGAGGTCCTAGGTTCGAGTCCTGACGGCGGCACGATTTTCGACACTAGCTTTTCAGCTAGGTTGAATTCGGTCGCTGTCTGGAGGAGAATTCAATTGGCCGGCTGCTCTGATCCGTAGTTTTCCGTGGTTTCTCCGATCAACACCAGGCGAACGCTGGAGTAGTACCCTAACAAACGGGCCACGGACCACGCGCGATCTGTCTTTCCTCTTCCTTGTCCTATCCTCTCCCCTTACACACACACTTACCTAACATGCACTACACTACCACATTCCGGGAGACCGGTCGGGAGCTTAGAGCGTCTCCCGGCTGGGGCGGTGCCCTGCTGGTGGGAGAGTCCTGGTTAGGGGGAAACCCCACTAGCCGACGGTAGGTTGGCGCCGGATCTCGCCATCCAGTTGGGGACCATCACTGCCATCTCCGGAGAAAAAACATGCATTACACTAACGGAACTAATGACCAAAGCAGTTGACGTGCTCGGAGTCACGACTCAATCAATCAATCAATCAATCGATGTCGTTCAAAACATCCGATGGAGCGAGACCGCGCGCAGCGATGCACACCGCGCACCCGTCGACCAGCCCGTGACTAGTGATGGCAAATTTTACCAAAATATCCATACACATATCGATACATCGCTAAAGGGTTTTTGACAGTGCCTGACTGACTTATGTGCGCCATAGACTGTGAAATGTTTTGGCGCCTTTTTAATTTGTTTTTTTAAACATTAAAGCTATTTATAATATTTTGAATACAAAAATTATTGGACGATATCTGTAACCGACGCAAATATTGTGTACGTATAATTGATTATAGATGTAGATATAAATAATACTCACCGCGATATTGATTTAACATACGATATTTTTGTATTTATTTTATCTGTATATATCAATGAATATATATTTGATTAATTAACATTCCCTTTCATTACAAATATGAAAATAAATATTTCTCTAAGACACATTCAAAAGTTCGCGTTATGAAATGTTGAACCCGCTAAAATTCGTTCGCCCCCAAAAATGCCTGCTCAGTCTGTTCGGTAATCTGGCACTGGTTTCGATGTCGATGAAAACATCGACAAAGAAACGTCAATGTTTTAAATGTAGACTACTAAACTTACTATTTTCCTTTACAATTTTAATTACAGTACTGTGTAATACTGGGGAATACTGTGTATTACTGGGGAACTTCCCTGGATTAGGTGGAGTGAGTCTATTCACGACCTGTCAAAACGTCTGAGGGCCATTGCTAACACTACCATCGATTCAGGCAAAGACGCGTCTACCGATAACATACACACATAACGCGAGCAGCTCCCAAACGTCCTCAGATTGCACAGGTGAAATACGCAGTTTGGTAATGATGATATTGCAAAACATCGATATTGCTTTATTAAATATAGAAAACCTCGATGTGAAAGAAACATCGAAAGCAAAATATCGATGTTAATATATCGATGTTTCTGATGAAAAACATCGATGTTTCAAAAACATCGATTTTTTTGCCATCACTACCCGTGGCCGCACCCGCAGGAAGGAGCGGGTCGCCCATGATGGCTCTTGAATAAAATCGTAAGCGATTTACATACCAGCCGCGCTTATGGGATTACGAACTACTCTTTTTCAGAAATGAACGGTGTCCCCGGTGGTGGGAGATACCTGGTTAGGAAGAGCTCCGCAAGCCGACCTGTAGGCATTAGTCCAGTCACTTGGAAAAATTGAGGCTCAACCTGGGTATAAATATTATTTATCTACAAACATTTTTCTTTCTCTAAAAAATGTTTTCATCTACCTAATTCTGAGTGTTTTCTGGGGGTGTGAAATCCGAACACCAACTTCGTCTTCTCGTAAATGTTGTACGTTCTGAGGAAAGTAAAAGAAATGCTAAAAAATATATTTTCACAGTTTTTCTCTGGTAACTTGAAACCTACGCGCTCCGAAGGAAAAATATTTAACACAAAAATAAATTGCATTAAATTTGCTACGAGTGATGTCTAATTTTTCGTTAAACTTATGCACTATTACCGATAAAAAGCACACGACCCATATCGGCACGATGGATGAGGAGGTACAAAGGTGGCTGCCCGTGGATGAGTCTCGGCCGCGGGGCAAGAAGGCGCCGTTATTAGGGGCGGATTCTGACGACCTAAAGCGGCGCCAAAAACGATCAATAAAATGCTCTTAAGTTTTAGAAATTCCCGAACAGCAAAGAAAAGTGACGTAAACAATTCGATGAAAACCAGTTCAGATAATCAACTCAAGCTGTTGGATATGTTACCAAACAATCGATGCTTCTTTCTTTCGTTCAAGTGAGGCTAGCTTTTAATCTTTGGTTTGGACAGTTCCCTACCAAGAAATTGCTTTCTTTAAGTTACCCGAAATCGACTGACGCGGCAATGACGCTTAAAAGCGTCACAGGAACCTCAGATTAAATACAACGGCTAAAATTTTAATTCCTGAGCGAATAACTCGAATAGGCTACTGAATGGAAAACATTAGTTGCATATCCTAAATATTATTTCTAGCAAGAACCATTAAAATATTAAAATCGACGAAATCAGCAAAAAATGCTTCAAAAATGACGGGAAAAGGTTAAAAAAGACATATTGGACGAAATCGACAAAAAATACAAAAAGTATATAAAATTGGGTGATTTGATTTTGTCATAACATAACATTAATTCCTGAACTAAAAGGCACTGTTCAAAAGTTAAAAGACGAAAATAGCATTTTATTAAAATTCGGCCCCCCCCCTAGTTAGTCACCAAAAGGCGCAAAGATCAATCAATATTCATATTCGCTGCACAGTGTTTTTTCCATATTACGATGAACACGGTTGTGCAAGATATTTGTGTAATCTTGCATGTTTATTTAAAGGAGCCATGCTGAACCGGGAGGTGATTCCGAGAATCAAGGAAAAGTGTACTGTTTAGCGCCCAATCCTCCTAACTCTACAATCCAAACTGGAGGAATATATTCGCGTCTTTTTAGATGATTATGAAGGGCCATACGATGGAGGACGATTTCATCGTCTAGGTCCAAAGACGACGGGAGTGTGGATAAGATATGGAAAGAAACACCGCACTCGGTCCGTGGCCCGCCATGTTCCGGCATCGGAGTGACCGATTTGAGCAGTTGACCTCTAGAATCATTTTCCGAAAAGTAGCATCATCGACCTACTTAATTAGTTGAAGTCTAAAATCCATTACCGACAGCACTAGAAGTATTTAGAAGTTTTGACCATCCACGAATATTCAATCAGTTGCGAACTCGCAACTTCTCACGGTACATACGATTTCAGAAGAAGATATTTTAATAGTGCGCAGAGTTACGCTATTTTACTGATAGCATTATTTATTTTTAGACTATTCTAAATAGATTCTAAATAGTTATTAATAAATCTAAGTCTTTAACTGCGGTGCTTCCTAAATAGAAACAGCGTAAAAAAAATGCCATACATTACGTTCTAAGCCGTAACCAAAGTGCCTGAAGTGAAGATTTTCTTACACTGATTTTCAAATATACAATCAAGGACATGACCTAAAACAACTTCTGTGTACCAAAAACTCGCTATAACTTGTACATTACTTGAGTTTGATCCCTTTACTTTAATACTCATACATTGATACACTGACTCCTATAAAACTACTACCTATTAAAAAAATACTGTCTTTTCCCTTTTTATCTACTTATCAACTATGTTAATGTGTAGGTAAATGCCAAATAATCCAATTCAAGACGATCCCACTCCATTCCACATCCCACTGAGAAGGTCTTTTTCAACCCGACCATGAACTATTTTAGCTGTTGCATTCTTCACAAGCAACTTACGCAGTTTACCGCTGACCGAAACGAACCATCCCAAATAAATAAGGAAACACGAACCGTTCACGATTGATTCAGCACGTAACGTGCAAAACGAAGATAAATCCACGTGGGGAAACAGCGTACCCAACAGCGTGAGAACGGACGCGAAAGGCGGCGCTGAGCGTCACCCTGGCAGTCGCCGCCGCGACTGCGTCTCGGCGCAGACGCCACGCGTCGCGGCGCCGCGCGCCATCGCCTGTTGCGCAACGACGGCGTCGCCGGAAGCAGACGCGCCCGCTCTCCGCAGCGCCTTTGCGACGCGCAGATCCGCCCCCGCCCCCGCCTCCGCCCCCGCCCCCTCCCGACGCGCCACTCCGGCCAGCGCAATCGCTTCGCGCTGCTCCAGAGGATGTTGGTTATTCCTTTCTCCTGCGACGCAATCGATTCCGTGGAAAAAGAGTTGTTTTGGTAGACGCTTGCCATTTGCGATTAAATAACTCCCGCACCGAAGTTTTCTTTCGCATAAATATAGATTCGGTTAAAATTATTCTAGTATGTAGAAAGTTACACACTATTGAAATTCAAAAATTAATTATAATAATTATATTATAATTAATTATTATTATTACTATTATTATTATTGTTATTATTATTATTATTATTATTATTATTAGTAGTAGTAGTAGTAGTAGTAGTAGTAGTAGTATTATTAGTATTATTATTATTATTATTATTATTATTATTATTATTATTATTATTATTATTATTAGTAGTAGTAGTAGTAGTAGTAGTAGTAGTATTATTAGTATTATTATTATTATTATTATTATTATTATTATTATTATTATTATTATTATTATGTAAATTTCTTTCTCTCTGGTAGCACCAGGTGAAAGGTACCGGCAGAGATGGTTCAGGGTATAAATTGATATCACTGCTGAGCCTCTGACCGGGAGGTTCGAGTCCCGACATTGGCAGGATTTTTGTTAATATTGTTCGATTTAAATATAGCGACACCCGAACGTCGGGAGTTGGAAGGAGATGGGAATACTGTCGTCCAATCGGGAGCTTCAATCCCAAAAACTTAAGTCGTGACGAAGCTCCTGATTGAATGACGATGTTCCCCTCTCCTTTCAGTTTCAGACCCAGAGAAGTCGCTATATTTAAATCGGACAACTGGAGAGTTAGGTCGAAATCAGCCGCTAACTTGAGAATTCTAGCGGCCGGCTGCTCTTATCGGTAGTTTTCTGTGATTTCTCCGATCAATGCCAGACGAATGTCGGAACAGTACCCAACTGACTGACTGTATTTGTAACCGACAGTCTCGCAAGATTATCGCTTTCTGCATTACGACGCAGACTTTCGTTTGGTCCAAGCTGATTAATATTGCCAAGCGAAGACTTCCACACAATTCCCAATGCTGAGATGTACTACGGGGTAAATCAGACTTCACTCACTCACTCACTCATTCCAAAAGCTCTTATTTCCTCTGCGAGTGGATAGTATTATTCTCTCATCAGATCACTCTTTCTTTTTACGTTTTTAGCAACCGGTACTGTACTGTGTATTAAAAAGAATTTCTTTCCGTTTTTGATTAGAACTAATCCCAAAGTTATAACTGTGCTCTCTATGGTAATTGAACCGTCAAATGTCTTAAAATAATTCTTCATAATTACAAAATATTAGTATAAACAATATTTTTATATTAATTCCAAGTAATGTAATAGGTGCTTCGATAAAATACGTACGATGCGATACTTCGATACAAATACGTACGATAGATAAAGACTGCTAAAATTTTGTCATACCTATTCCTTTTGAGGAGCGTGCTCAGATTTAATTATGGCAAAAAGGCATTAACAGCTGATTACCACAATAATAAAAGGTTGACTGTGGCATACATTCCTAATTGCCTTTGAAATGTATGAAATTTTATGCATTAAGAAGAAATGCTGTACAAGTGCTGCTTGGTGCACGGCAAAGCGTAACCCGCATGATATATGATTGACCCGACTGTCAACTATTCATGATAGCAGTCGCGCAAAAAAATCTATTTACAGGAGGTTTATATTTGGTACATTTGAGTTCTACAACCTTTGAATAGAAAGGTCTGTCATCTCTGCCGGTTACATTTTCCCGCGGTACATCCCAAAAGATTATTCATTATTCGTCAACCAACGTTTAAAAAAAGCGACGTCAACAAAGCATATCATTTTTCATCTTTGTGTAATGTTTTCCGCACTTCCGTGTAAATGACGTCAAGAGAATTTACACTGAAAACAGTAACTAATGGTGATACACCAGCATACACTTTCTCGCATTATTTGTAACAGTTATGCAATATTTGAATCGTCTCCTGTATTGTTTCAGTAGTATACATACATACCTTCCACGGTTCTCACAGGCCACCAATTTGTATAAATAAGGTCTCTAAAGAAAGATAATTTAACGGAAACGTTTCTCACATCGTAATATACAGGATGAAATCTTCCTGAACATTCTATAACATTTTTGCTGGTTCGTCGCTTCTTGTTTCTACCCCACCTGTTCAGAGTCTAGAATCTGCAACTGTATGTGAAATTAAAGTAATTACATGATATTCTACGCCATTGAATGACACGAGTGTATCTCTCTGCTCGGTAATGACGTTAAGTAAGAATAGTTTGTATTGAAAAGGGTGTATATTATTGTTATCAATTACAAGGAGACATATAGAACAAGTGACGGAGGAAAAGAAGGTCTTGAAGAAAAAGATACAGGCTTAATATGGAAATGGAAAAATAGGGAAGAGGGTGAGGTTTAATATGCGAGAGTTCTCGCACGGATAAGCTACTATTGTATAAACGGATAAGCTACTATTACACAATTTTCAAAAATTCAAAGAGTTCAACAACTGTGCCATTCTTTTAAGCGTCATGAAAATAATAATTAAAGGAAAAATTCAGTGTCATTTTCTGAGATGTTTTTTAAACTACATTAAAATCAAGCAGAAGTGATACGAAAACTACTTATTTTTTTCAAAAATGCGCACATCCTTTTTAAATACCTTATTGTTTTAGAATAGATTTCGTTTAAGACAAAAATACCTATATTGTTCTTTTGCAATATTAGTTTTTTGTAATTCTCCAGAAATCACAGTTCGCCAAAAATAGCATAGGCACCATTTTTACCGTTTGTTGATACACAAGAAGAAAACTTAATGAAAAAAAGTATTCTTGAAAAAATAATTGTTTAAATATTGCCTGTATTTCACGCAAAAATTTCTCGAAAATTATACATTTTCACAATCTTATACATTATTTAAAAAGTGTCATTGAAGATTATTACGAAAACTTATCTTCAATATTTAGTTGTAGAAGACCCCTAAAATAGTTTGAACTTTTCTATTTTCGAAAATTCATTTTAATGAAAAAGCGACCTACGTAATTTTAAGACTCCTTTAAACTATTCGAAGGCAAATAATTTGAAGCTATTTTTGAAAAAAATTAAAATGTGTATGAGACTTCATGTAAAGTACCCCCAAAATATAAAATTATCCGTTTCAAACTTGTACGAAGTTCGTTTAGATCGATTAGGGAATATCAATTTTGGAGAATATTGTCTGAAGAGTTTAAGCACTTATCCGTCGAAAGACGGACAGATAGACAGGCACGTTTAGCCGTCAATTGAGTTTTCGGCAGCAAGGACCCACAAAATGTAGATTCTAACTACACAACTTGTTAGAGAAGGTAATTCACTACGTATATGAGCAAGATTTATTCACTTTTTCGTTAGGAGGGCATGAGAATAAGTTTGTTTGGGGAAAAATCGCCTACTTCTGTCGCACTATTATAATACTTTCGTTTTACTACTTACATAGAAAGGCGAGAAAGTAAAAAGACTATTTCCTTTTTTCACTTTAGATACAGTCAAACGTAACAAAATTGAGGTGTTTCCAAAGAGATGAATTATTAGAATCCAAGTGTTTTAACTAACAACCATAATCAATTTTGTGTTATCACATGACGTTTATCACCCAAGGTCTCCTTTTAACTACTTATGAACGTCACCATTTGCCGGGTAACTTGCCAAATTTAAAGCAAGATTTTAGTACATTGGCATTTTTACAATGTAAATGAAACATTGTACGATGTTTGTGTCGTAACATCTAGTTTAGTTCTCAGTGAATCAGGCTATAACCGGATTCATCTGATAATTTTGTGAACTTTATGCTTTATGCACCCTGCATACATCATATCTGACTCGTCATACACGATTGAAATTGTACACGTGACTCAAATATTATTATTATCATCATTATTATATTCGTAAATATCTATTAACAATATACAATCTCATGCAAATACACAATTAACAACTAAATACACGAATTCTGAAGGAGATAAAATATATGATGTAGATGTACAGATACGAGTTGGGATTTTATGTTTAACATTCAAGATCAACACATTCAACACTCTGCTAGGACCTTCCGGTCAGAGGCGCTGCAGTGACATCAGTTGATACACTGACCTACCGCTCCCGGTCCATGGAATAGAAATGAAGTTAGACAATGCAGATTGGACAACCTGAATTCCTTACCTCGTCTCCACCCCGGAGCCCACCGCCGACAACGGCACAATTCGTGAATAGGAGACTACTCCTCACCACAGTCCTAGGAGGGTAAAGTTCTTCAATTTAGTTCAAGTTCACTTTTAGATGGTTATGATCAGAAATGACCTGGACCATTACTCTCTGGTGTTTTAAGTTCCCACGTCGAGAGAAAAAAGTGAAGAAAATGTGAAGTAACACTACTGTTATTCTCGTTGATTCATCTTCACTGCCAATTCGTGTTTGCCAAATTGTGAAGTTCTATAGGACTCTAAGGATAACATAATATTAATCCATTCAGTTAACTCTACCAAAATAATTATCTTCCTTATATTGTACCTATCTGCTCTTAGATAAATTAACTAATACAAAAGAAGCTGGCTTGTCAGCATATAAAGAGCTGCTGATGGGGAAATCTTATAAGTACATGGAATGACTAGGAGTGCCATTAACTGTATTTTAGCAATTTTTCATCTTTGAGGTTTCTTTTACCCATGCTGATGCACAGTAAAATATGTGGAGAAAATGCTCACCATTAACAAAATCTAATTTGCAGCTGTTTATGCTTTTAATACCTTGTGTACAAGCAATTACGCTCAACTTCATCAAGACCGAGCTTCTTGACATACTGTAGGTACACGGATATTAAATTTCAAATCTCAGTCTCTATTAATAGCTAAATATATTCACACTAATTTTGATTTCAATTCCAGACCATTATATCAAATAACTGGCACCAGAACATTTGCTATCTTACTTATTTCACGATCTCTTGTATTCGAAGTAAGGAAATTATGATCAAATTCTACAATATAAGAACGCACATTCTACAATATTAGATCTTTGTGAAAAGCATTTTAATAGCTCACGTTTACCGCTGAGTCCAGACTGCGTAAATTGAATGTATTCGTATTTTGAAAGAAGCATCTGTAAAGATTGTGGGGACTGCTCGAAATTTGTCATCAATTCTACAGTTTCGCCCTACGCAAGGTGCATCACACGTTGTAAAGGGTAATTTGTATGACCCCAAAAATTGCTAAAGTTCACCGCAAGTCTTTGTTCGGAGAATTTTATGTGATCTAGTACCAGAATCCTCCGTAGATAAACCCAGACGAAGTCCGTGCGCATGAAATGCATTTTCAAGAGACCACCCCTGCTCCTCATATGACTTTGGATACTAATGGTCGTTTCACCCAAATTGTTTCAAAGGAGACAGTTCAGATGTAGTCGTAGGCTTCCGCGGCCGGAGTCATGTGGATAATCTTGGCTGTTCGGGTGACGCCGCGTCGAAGGCTGTGTTGCCGACGTTTCGACCATCATTTCGTGGTCTTCCTCTTCGCAGACCAGCCCTGAGGAAGACCACGAAAAGATGGTCAAAACGTCGGCAATACAGCCTTCGACGCGGCGTCACCCGGACAGCCAATATCATCCAGTTCAGATGTATGCCTTAGAGCCTGAAACCTATCAATTCGACTTCTAGAAAAGGGCACTTAAACCAGCGCCCATTGGGTGCAGAAACAATCATTTCGAAGGCAGACATTATACAGAATAAAAATTGGACATTTCTACTCCAAGTAAAGTTTCTAAAACGATCACTTTTTACCTATGAAAATGTGGTATTTCTTAAAATTAAGTTACACGTGTGACAATCTGCCCCTGTTTGATAGGCAACTCATCTCGCACTGGTGTTTGACAGGTAAATGAAATCTCTTTGTGTCAGAATTCCTACCTACCAAATACCAGTGCAAGATAACTTGCCTACCAATCTGGGGTAAACATAGAAATGTCTAACTTCTGTAAGATTTCTAAGCATGTGAAAAAAGGCAAATGAAGTAGTCACTTTTAATTATTCACCTCCTCTAGGAACTTGAAACGATTTTTCTGAGACATTCTCTATCAGTTGAATAATATTGTCCTAATTTAAAAGAAAGCGTGCCTGACCATCTCGGCGTGAACGTCGTCTGGTCCTGGAGCTTTATTCATCTGACTTTAAGGCTTCCTATAGTTCTCTTGAAAGCAATATATTCCTCTTTTGCCTTATACTTAATTGGCGTTGTTCTTACAAATCACTTAAACTATCCAGTGGCAACAATAGGTTCACTAACACTTTGCTCGTATCTTGCCACGTTGAAGTACAATCAGAGTTGGTAGATATGAATAATAAAACTTTCGTGATTGTCTTCTAATTATACACTATTCGGTAGGGTTATCCCCAAGGATCTCTCTTTATGATCTAAATTACGTACTACTACCAGCAATTTGTCGGGTTTTCCCTGATCATTTGGCTCGAGGAATTTTGTTCGCTAGTTGACTCAATGTGATATTGACAGATTAAAGAACTTATCTTAGGCTTCCATTGGAGAGGAGTCTTTAGTCACCTTACTATCTGCATATATTCACTAATCTTCAAATTCCACAATGATGTAACTTTCTTCTTTACTGATTCTATAACGATCTTTTTTAAAATTTAAGGTCGCATCAACATCTAGGTCATTATCGACCACTATTGGCGTTAACGTTATGGTAACTATGAAGATGAAACGAAATGGTGATAAGGGGTGAAAGGACGAACACAAATACAACCATGCCCGAGGCGGGACTCGAACAGGTCCGAGATCACTACGACACTACGACTTTAGCGATCTCGGCTTTAAGATTTTTGTTGCATCTTCTGACTTTCGACAAAAGTATCCTGTTCCAATAATGTTAGCAGAACTGCCCTCTGGAATAAGTCCCAGTTTGCTCTTGTCATTGATAGCTTTTAATCTACAGAATTTCTCATTTGATCCGGAATGAATACCGAATTATAACTGAAATAATTAGGATTATGATCATTATAATAATATTTCCGAAATTGATAACCCTTTAGTTCCAAATACAGGATATTGCCGCGTCATTTTAATGAGTAGAAAACAAAATGTGTCGTAACACGGCCCCTATCCTCATGGTGCGGTTAAAAGCCATGAATTGGTCTGGCTGATTTATAACCATTATAAATCATTCCGCAACAGGAAAACTTGCGCCCTGATAATTACTAATTTTGCATTAATACCTCTGCCTATTCATAGATGTAGTCCGAATTATGATTTAATGATTAACAGTTTACGAAGTTATCAAATGACACAACAAGAATAGCATAACATATTGCATGGAATCAGGTCTGTGATTTCCGATGTTGAAGGTAAGTACTCTGTTTTAAAGGTGCATCTAGCATCAACATAAAAATAAGTAAATAAAATGGTATCAAATATGAATAAACAATATAATGGCAGCAGAAAATTCGGCGATGGAATACACTAAATATGCATACAATATAATATAGATGTTGGAAAAGGCATTTCTCCGTTCATGCTTCTGCACACTCGAAAAGAGTCCCAGAAACGTGAACGTAGAAATGCAAACACACTAACATATGCACATATCACAACTTCGTGGTCACAGACCTCGGATGATTCACGAGAATCAATATGGTCATATTTTCGAACGTCAAGAAAGGAACGGTGAGTGCACTGAAGGCAAATTTATTATTTACCGTTTCTATCAAATTATACAGGAAAGAAATTTTATTAAAATAAACTTTCATCTTTATTACAATATTCATAAAATATTATTTTATTAAATAATAATAAAATAGAAGCTATAAAACAATATGAATAATGAAATAAATAAAATAAAAAATATTCAAAATATTAAAATACTGTATTTATAACAATTTTTGAAAATTTCATTTTTATTAAAAAATGCTTATGTATCCTCAATTTTTTACAAGATATTCGAAACATAAATTAGGTGAAAAAAATTATATAAAGTTTAAAACAATTTACGTAAATTACAGAATATTCAGACAACCCTATTTGATGGGAGATTCCCAGTTACGACTATTTGTGACGTTATACACCCATTTTCACAGACCGCCGTCGTAAGATGTCAGGCAATAATTTTAAATTACTAGGCGAGAGAATTTTGAGTGGCGTGGCGGGAAGCAGTAGGTGGAACAGTTTTCCCCGGGAAGCCCGTGCATTCGCAGGACCCCACGCTCCGCTGCACGGCGACAAATGAGGGCTCTCGCCTGCGCGTCGCCCCGCTGCCCTTGCCCCCCCCCCCGCCCCAGGCCGTGCGCTGTGCGCGAGTCTTCTTCACGCTGTCATTTCCGACGCGTCCGTAACATTAGGAGTAGGTCAAACACGATCCCAGTCACAAAGAAGTAACATCTTACGTTAATTATTCCATCTTTTACATCATGACAATGTTAATATTCATTATTTCGCGTTTAGGGATGCGTCAACGGCTAGGGTCATTAGTCCCGTAAGTGTAGTGCATGTTGTATCGAGAGGTGGCTATCACCTTCCTCCGTTGGAAGGTGAGATCTGGCGCCGATCTTCCCTTTAGGCTCAACCAGGTATCTCCCACCAGAGAGGCACCGCCCCAGTCCAGACAAGCTCTAAGCACCTATCTGGTCTCCAGTCTTATATGGTAGTATAGTTCACGTGAATTGTGTAAGTAAGGGGTCACGATAGGAGAAGAAGAGATCCGTGGCCTGCTTGTTACGGTACATCTCCGGCATTCACATGGTGTTGATCGGAGAAATCACAGAAAACTACAGATCAGAACAGTCGGTCGCTAAAATTCTCCTTCAGACAGCGGCTGATCTGGAGCGAACTAGCTAGCTAGTGTCGAAAAGTATGCCCCTCGAATGCCTCGAGACTGGAATTCCATTACCTCCCGGTCAGAGGCACTCCAGTGATACCTGCCTCACCATCGCAACCCATAAAATACCTAGGACTTCATCTGGACACAAAACTAACCTGGAAAACCCACATAGATATCAAAATTAAACAAGCAAGAAATAAATTATTCCAACTCCGGTCACTAATCAACAAACATAAATCTCTGTCATACACAAACAGTACAACACTATACAAAACAATAATCAGACCACTACTCCTTTATGCATGCCCCATATGGACAAACGCAGCCCCCACAAATGTCAATAAAATTCAAGTTATGCAAAATAAATTTTTAAGATTAATCACAAATGCCCCCTGGTTCATAAGTAATAAACAACTTCATTCAGAATTAAACATCAATACAATAATAAACCAAATAGCACAAATATCACACAACTTCTACCAAAACCTAACAGACATACCAGCAGCATCCCATTACAAACTTCCGAAAAATCCAACCCACACCCGAATAAAAAATAGATTCCCTTTTGAAGCATTCCTGAAAATTTTAGCCAACGACAATTCATAACACCGAGGTTCTCCCTTAGAGTATCCTCTCCAATGCATAGATTAAGTTAGCTTAGATATTTTAACTAGAATAAGTCTGAAAAATACATCTGTAAAGTAGTTATAGTACTGAACGATGTAAATCCTCCAAAATGAATAAATGTGTTAAAAAAGTGATACCTGCTGATGATGATCCGGTATAACGTTAATATGAAGATAACAGGTCATAGACAAAATGTAACGTGAATAATTTTTAATTCAAATACGGATGTCATAGTCACTCTTGAGAGTGCCTACTTTTAATTCTACGACAGAGGTATAAAGTGGACCATAAAAATTTAATTTTACTCTCACTTCATGGAATTAAAATTCAACACTTACTAAGATCTCGTAATTCTAATGAAGGACGCACCCTGGACACTCCTCTTGAATTAGTTAATATTTAATTGTACTAAAAATTGTATGTATGTATTGTAGGTGTATGTTAGGTTAGGCAGTAGCATTTTCGATACTCTTTTCTCTTTTGTAATGTAGGAGTGTAAACGTTTTTGCCCACTTTGCGAGTAGTGGTCCTTTTATAGATGACACGTGTTCAGCTTTCGTAATTTCATGGCATTAGAGCATATTTTCGTTAGTATCGTTATTCTCACCGCTGATACTGTTCACCTGATTCTACTACTACAAAACATTAGTATTAATAATAACAACATCAAGTACAATTTCATTTTCTTCAATATTTACAATTGTTATGTTATGGTGAGTCACTTTTGTCCCTAGAAATCACAAGAAGATGAAAAACTCCTAGATTCACATTTTAACAAAAATCTGTATCACCTTAGAATCAAAGAGAAAAGGAAGCAGAGAGCAGGAAGGAGAGAAAGAAGGACACGCAGAAGGCGGCACGGGAGTAGAACGGAGGGAGGAACCGACTTCGAAGGAGAGAAGGTGGGAGGAGGAAAGGTTTCAACCAGCACGGAAGAAAATTGCGTTTACACTCAAATTAAACTCAGTTTGAAGAGAATCATATACATTAGAGACATTATGCCAATTACAATACTTAACCTAAATACATTAGCATAATAATACTGCTCGCTTTCAGGTCTTTGATAGAGCTGTGAACTCGCACGAAAACAGCCTGAAGTAAACAGTTGCACTGACGTCACTGGTGTAAGTCAATAAAAAAGGATATTTCTCTGTTGGTGCGTGTCGTTAATTGGAGAGGAAAACTTTAAGAGTTCTCAGTGGGTTTTTTTTTGTCGCGTCGTGAATTTCGCATCGTGTTCCACCTGGATAATGGTGTTCATTGCTAAAATTGAACATAGGTATATTCAAATTTGCAAAAGAATAAGAAAGAAAAAGCTTACCCCCCTTTACCATATAAGCAATGCAATTGATTAATATAGTAATATTTATACGAACGCAATATTTATATTGGATGTAGTGATCTCTAGTGGCCTATAATAATTTTCATATACAATTTTCTGTTCATAAATTTTATATGGATCACGACCAAAAACGTATAACCGAAGTTGCCATACAACAAAATGTAATTGTTCCCTCAATGTTCACTCAATATTGTTTAATATTGAGTGAATTAACCATAATTAGTTTAACCATAATCATTTTATGAATATTTTCACAACAATTCTCGTACAACTTAATTCTGTGGGTTAGCTCTAATTATATTCGATAAGTGGAATAGAAATCACATTATACATATTTTATATTTCAATTTGGAATTTGCAATAATTTACTGTTAAGTGCTGGAGTGGAGAAAACATTGGAATGTAGAGCTCATTACAGTTCTTATACGAGTGCCTACTGTATCCAGCCCAAGAAAGTCTGCAACATATACGTAAAATGGACTGATACCTGGATGTGAAAATGACGATTGGGCATTAAATAAGGAAATGAAATCATCGAATTTATGATTATGAAAATAGTTTACCTATCCAAGCTCATTCGTACAGAAAAGAATACAGAAATAACGCACTCTAACAACGTATATGGAAGGTATAATTTATTTTCAACCTCTCATGGTAGAAGATTTTACGTACTGGGACTTCCCTGGATTTTACGCGTAATGCGTGGCAACCTTGAACTTGAATTTCGAAGTACTGACATTAGCCTGAAAATATGCCATTCGACGTATTGCTAATAACAGAGTTACTGCATTTCTCAAGAAGGTTGTGGGAAGTTGCATTATTCGTTTCCGTTACACACTGAAACTACTATGTCATTCATTCTTTATCACCTACTTTAGACCGCTAAGTACTCCTGTACAATTTTTAAAATATCTTTCAATGCACTGTACTAAAGAAAAAACAAAAAAAAATCATTCTTCGTAACTACATCTAATTAATAATATAAACTTTGCATTACATTGCTCATAGATGGTTTCTACATTTTTTGGAAAGGCTGTAACAGTCAGTTTCAGCAAATTAAAATCAATGTATTAATTGAAATTGTTAGAAAAGAAATTAACAATAAATTGAATAAGTCTGGATCTATCAGTACCAATCTATCAAGCAAGGAAACTAACACACTAGAAGTGGATATCTGCGCACATCTCACTCGAGATTCACGCAACGCCTCACTCGAGATTCGAAACCAACAGTTTTGAATTGTCGCGACCAATTGTTGGGTTGTGAAATTGAATTATTTCCCTAATATTGTATTACTTTTCAACTTAAAGTAAGAATTTAGCAGCTATAAGAATAAACTAATAGTCCTTCAAGTGTGTCTTTAAACTGATATTTATTACTTATATTTCCATGACTTTTCCCCACTGCCCTGTAAAGAATTATTGATGACTAATTTATAAAGTGAACGAGTAACTAGTGAGACTACAGACTTCATAATCACAGTATTGATTAATTGGTTAATTGACTGATTGTTAGTGATTCCGGGCACGTCAAGTAATAAAGTCATTAGTTCCAAAATGTAGTGCTTTTTTTTCTCGGGAGGTGGCGGTGGTCTTCCCCCGCTGGATGGCAAGATCCGGCGCCGACCAATCGTTGGTAGCGGAGTTTTCTCGAACCATGTATCTCCCATCAGCGAGGCTCCGCCCCAGCCGGGACAAGCTCTGAGCTCCCAACAGGTCTCCCGACATGTGTAGTAGTTCAGTACATGTTAGTGTAAGTGTGTGTAATGGGGAAGGATATGACAAGGATAGTTCGCGCGCAGTCCGTGGCCCGTTTGTTAGGGTACTGCTCTGGTATTCGCGTGGTGTTGATCGGAGAAACCACGGGAAACTATCGAACAAAGCACTCGATCGCTAAAATTCTCCACCAAACCGCGACTGAATTTGACCTAGCTGACAAGCTAGTGTCGAAAATCGTGCCAACCTTGGACCTCCTGATCAGAGGGACTGCAGTGAAATCAGTTGATGCTCTAAGCCATCTCTCCTGGTCCTAATCAAAATAATACCTTTGTTCGTGACAAGAGGGCACTGTGGCCATAAGTCTGATGTGTACGATACAACAAAACAAGCATAACACCATTAAAGATTAACAAGGGATGGTCAGATATTGTCAGAAGAGACTTGCCTAATTGATGATGATAATGGTGATTATGATGGTGGTTGGTGGTTGGCGGCGGCGGTGGTGGTGGTGGTGGTGGTGGTGGTGGTGGTGTCTAAGCAAGAAGCTTCCAAGAACTTTGATTATTTTGTTTTCGGGACTGCTAAGGCCATTGGCCTCGTAAGTGTCACACATGTTATATTGCGAGAGGTGGGCGTGTTCTTTCCACACTATAATGTGAGATCTGAGCCGATCTTCTCGTCAACGTGCGTGGTTCTTCCCGCCAGGAATCTCCGCCAGCGGACCACCGACCCAGTCAGGCTCTAAGCTCTCGACTTGTCGTCCGATATGTTTGGTAGTATATTGCGTGTAAGTGTAAGTGCTTTTGTGTGTAAGGGGATAGAAGATGACAAGAATGACGTAGGAAACATTACGCGCGACCCATGGGTCATTTGTTAGGTTTCTGCTTCGGTATTAGTCTAAAAGTGATCAGAGGAATCATGGAACGGGTGAATTCGATCTAACTAACTGGCTAGTGTCGAAAAGCCGTCACCGTCAGGACTCGAACCCTAGGTTCTCCATATTAGAGATACTGCTGTAGTATTAGTTGTAGCCTTTAGCCATCTCCCGAGAACTGCTGATTGATTGATTGATTGATTGATAGTGATTCCAGGCGCGTCAACTGTCATGATCATCAGTCCCGTAAATGAAATGCAAGTTTTCCCCGCATGGTGGCTGTAATAAGCTCCTGCTGGAGGGCGAGATCCGGCCCTGACCTACGTCGGCTTGTGGGATTTTCCTCATCCAGGTATCTTCCACCAGCGGGGCACCACTCCAGACGGAACAAGCTTAGAACTCCCGACCGGTCTCTCGACGTATGTGGTAATGTAGTGCAAGTGAGTGTTTGTAAGTACCGGGTAAGGATTGAACAAGGAAGAGGGTTCGAGGCCCGTTTCTTAGTGTACTGCCCCGGCATTCACCTGGCGTTGAATGAAGAAAAAAGGAAAACTACCAATCAGTGCAGCCGCCTGCTAGACAGTGACTGAATTCGATCTAGCTGAGCAGTTAGTGCCGAAAATGCTGCCGTCGTCGGGACTCGAACCTAGGACCTCCCGGCCAGAAGCACTGCAATGACATCAATTGATACCCCAGGCTACATCTTCCTGTCTGAGAACTGTTCGCTCCCATAACAATTGTAATGCTGCTCAGCGCTTCTGATCCTGGAGCCTCCCTGCTGCAACGCTCGTAGCGTGTGGAGGTCGGCCCCACACCCTTGTTGCGCAGTCGGTTGGCCACGGGGCGGAGTGGCCGGCGAGGGGGGCGGGGCAGGGCGCGCTGGGGGCGGCGCGGGCGGACGCGATGACTGCGCGCAACGAGCCACCAGACGAGCAGGCCGGCGGGGAGGGCGAAGCGGAGCGGAGCTCCGGGGGCGCGGGGCGGGGCGGGGAGGCACTGGGGAAGTCCAGCGGCGCGGGGCCCGCCCTATAAAGGCGGCGAGGAAGCGTCCCGCAGCCAGTTCGTCGCTCGCCCCGCGTCTGGTCTCCGCCGCCCCCGCCGCCGCCGCCGTCGTCGCCATGGCTCGCGCCTCGCTGATCGCCCTGTTGCTGCTGGCGCTCGCCGCCGCCCTCGCCCTGGCCGCCGCCGCGCCGCCCACTCTTGTCGGTGAGTACGAGCTCCAGGGCTCCTTGCTCTCGACGCTTTTCCTTGGAATCACCATCACCTTTTTTCTTCGAATAGTTCTCTGGCTTATGGCTTTTAAAATCATCCAATATGTGTGCGATCTAGTGCCAAAATATATAATTAAATTTTTCATTTTTTTGAAAAAAAAAAAACGTTTTGATATCGGACAATTGTTAATTCCTAGCCATTGTAAATCGAAGTATTTTTCTCAATAATCCCCATTTTAAAAGTGTAATACATTATATCGTGAAGTTTATTTTAAAATATTTTCTTTGAATCGACTATTAATTGTAAAAAAGTACCCGATGATTTGGAAATATTGATGAATATAAAAGACTGTAAATACGATTGTGTTAAATAAGAGGATATAAATCATCACTATTATCGCAGAAATGATCCCTTACTGATCTCGTGCTGGTCCCAAGCAGAAAAAGAATCACTAGCCAAATAAGTGTCACGCCGTTGCATCGTTGTCAGATACATCCCGCACTCCTTCTGAGAATTTAAAATGCTAGACAGGCGCGTCAGACCGTTCCTCCAAGCACTTATATTTCAACATTGTTTTCTTAATAAATGTTGGTTATGGATATTTCTATACGCAATTTCATTTAACGGATACTTCTAACTTCCAGTGTTTGCAACTCTATCCATTCTTGTTCTGTTGTACGTGTTAATATGGAAGTTAACCATAATTTCCCGTCTAACCAACAAACTTGTTATTACCTTGCAATTCAACCTAAATTTGAAATGTACGTTAAGGGTCATTTTGTTTGCAAAGAACTATTGGAAAATAGCTTGGAAAAGCCTGTGGATATATAAACTCTAGCAAAGTTTTGTAAAAAGGAAATTTTGAACGCAAAAAGTGCTTCAATTGTTTTATTCTTTGAATTTCCTTATCTAGCACAACACTAAAAATACTAATGAGACACATGGGATATTTAAAAATAATTATTGTTTCATCTGCCCTTTCACAGATAAAATGTTTTGAATACCGAAAATCTAACAGCAAAAATTATAATAACCCTTAGGACAGTATTGTTTAATATATTAAACCGTTAAAATAATATTATTTCTAGTGTCATTAATGTTAATAAAATCCTGGTTCATGGACGAAATTACTTTTTGCTTTCGATTATTTAGAGCATCATCACAAAAGTTTTCCATACCGTAATGTAAAAATATAATCCTAAAATCTATTGCCAATACTTCATAAAGCGATTCAAATTCTTTTTTAACTTTCTTTGGTCAAGGCAGAATTTTAGTGGACATTTCTCATTAAACAATTACGGATTGCCTCTGGAAGAATACAATCTTATTTAAAAAGTCGTGTTTTACATATGATCTCACACATAACTTATACCTCTTCAATTTAATTTCCATATGACCACAGAATAGTTGAGGTCTTTGGTATGTAAATAATCAATCACCTTTATAACTAATCACTAAGGAGACAGTAATTCGAACAGTATAATTTAGATAATATATAACATCATGCATAAATAAATCTGAAAAAGGTGCTAGAAAATGATATAATTAATTTTATAATGCATTTCTCTATAAAAGTGTGGTTGAAATATAGCCGTAGGTAAAATATACCCAAAACGAGAGCGGAATGACACACAGAGGGAACGGGAGTATCACGAGAAAACAGGGCGTGTCCACAAGAAATTGAGGGCTTGGGGGATACTCTAAATAATCGAAAGCAAATTGAGGGCTTGGGATCGGCTAATGGTAAGACATTCAAGTGATCACCATTAAAGCATACAGCATACTTATCGTATTGCATTACAGCACATCGATAGTGGTTTGCCAGCATCAACGAGAAACAAGAAAGGTAAACATCTTAATTTTGCATGTTCAGTGTTTTACCATCGTCAAATCCCTTCAATTCTTCTTGAGTGGACCTGGACACGAATTCCTCTCCGAGTGATGGAAGCAGAGTCGCCTAGAAAGGAGAGGAGCTGGGGCAATTTACCCCTGGCTCCGACTTAATTGAGGCCGCGATATTTTTTCATTCAAAAGAAATTTTAAAAAATTATTTAACTCTAATAGAAATTTAACGATATAAGTTCTTTCATATGCATGGAGAAATAAATTCTGTTAATGAATTTGGGGAGGAGGAATGTTTTTGTTTGAAATGAGGGGCCCCTGCGGATCAACTGTTTCAGGCCCCCTGGTGTTCTCTAGGCGCCCCTTAATAGAAGGCAAGCAGTTTGATCTCTCCGTCTCGCCGCCCCTACTCTTGTCCCTAATTCGCCCCCTCTCCCAGGCCCCCGAGTGATCTCTGGCTACCTCTGGGTGGAAGGCAAGCGGTTTGATCTCTCCGTCACGCCCCCTTCCCGTTCTTGTCCCTAATTCGCAACGCGCTACGCCTCATGTTCGCCAGAACTGACCCGCCTCCGCCGATCGCCGGTGCCGGTGGCGGTGGCGGCCGGCGACCCCGGCCATCACGGCCACGGCCACGGCTACGGCGCGGGCACGGGCGGCTACTACCAGCGGCCCAGCGGCTACGGCGGCTTCGGCGGCGGACATCGCGGCGGCTACGGCGGCCACCGCGGCAGCTACGGCGCCTACCCGGTGGGCGGCATCGGCGGCCTGGGCGCCGGCGGCGGCGCCGGCTCCTTCTCCAGCGCCTCCAGCCAGTCCTCCAGCCAGAGCTTCGGAGGCGGCCTGGGCGGCCTCGGCGCCAACAGCGGCGCCGCCAGCCAGGCCAGCTCCAACTCCAACTCCTTCGGCACCGGGTGAGCCACCGGCGCTGGACTTGGTGTTCGGGTTTCAAATGCATAGTTACGATTCACGTCCCCTGTCCCTATGAGAACATTAAAATATCTACCCACGTGCAAACCTTCCCGACTGTAAGAAATTTTTCTCTGTAATATTCTCAAAAATAAAAATATTTTTTCGCACGACTTGGTGCATTTCTAAATTCTATGAGCAAGTTCACGCCAAAATCTGTGCAATTACACGAAGTTCAATGTAAAGGTTTGCCATAAAAATTGTAATCGTCTGTGACCCACAAGTGGTTCACGGACGTAGCGAAACCACCGAGTTTTAGGTCTCGTGAACCATATATGGATCACAGGACAATGAATGTGTTAATTCGAATAGTTTACAACCGTCCAATGCTGTGCGTTCGTGCTCACCAGTAAGAATTTGTAAAATTAGGCACTTGTACGAAACTTTTAGATCTTCCTAGTTTGTACAATTTATTGAAATAGATGTGAATATTAATTCTTTTATCACTTACTACACCGCTATACTAACTATAATCCAATAATATCATTAAATAATTTACATTTTCTTAAAGATGTAGTCCACTGTAAATTGTGAATTTGAATTCAAATATATCGTATTGTACTTAAAATTAAAAGTAATTCTGATTCTAGGTAAATTTACTCATAATGAACTTTCAATTTAACAAGTTTTCATCAGTCTAGACTACATCCTCGTAAGCTGTTTGAAAATGTCTACAATGACTCAAATGACCCAGATCTTAATGTAATAGTCACGACAACCTCTGTGTAGCATCGAATTAAATTATATAAAAAATACTGAACTTTAATCTCTTTAATTATTTTTTTTATTATTCAAGAAATATCTGTAACATTTTCCTTTTATATTCAAATGAGCTCAATTTGTTTCTCATTATAGACATACGCAATATCGCGTAAGCAAGTGGACAAACGTTCACACATTTAAATTGTTCTTTTGCTGTCATTTTCTTTTAAACTTTGTCTAAACATTAATAACGTATTAATATTTCACATTTTCTCTGATTTCTTACAGATATGGACGATGATTCCTCCAGTGTCTCCCTTCAAAATCACATCGCTTTTTCATCATTTGGACTCCACTCCCACGAAATTTACATCGCCTGAAAGACGCACTTGTCTAAAAGGACAATGTTATGGCGCATTACGAACAGCCAAAGTTCATTATGTACTTCTGTCTATATCTAAATATTTTTAAATAAATGTTATAAAATCGTTAACTGTGTTATTTTATTTTTAATGAGTATCTCACACAATGCAATCTTACAATAATTAGTTCAGCAGAAATTAAAACTGAATTCTATTTATAAGTAATTTCTTGCAAACACAATCAAGTTTTAATTTTCGTGTCAATGGTCGTACAGACGCTCAGTGATTTAGAACCCCTGACAGGCTTTAGCGTCAGAAGTACAAAATGACGCCAAGGTATCCAGAAAATAAGCAAATGCATTTATCATTTTCAAATTCTAGAGTAACACAACACGCCTTCCACATTGACAAAATTATTTCTGTTTATTTAATTTATTCTCAAAATTATAATCGTGTAAGTATTATTTTCAATTTCATGAGAACAAATGACATTAGACATACTAACGCGTGTCTCAATTTACTATTGAGAAACGTCATCCATATTTTCGTATCCGATCTTCGACAAATATTCGCAAAATCGTTATTCTCACAAACCAAAATAAACTATGTAGGTCTTTAAAATGAGAGCCAAAAACTGGAACATTACTCCCAAAAATATCTGATTGCCAGAATCACCTGCAACCGAGTCGTGACCAAGAGAAAGGGTACAGGGTGGCCTCCAGCCACGGTGCAAAAACTTCATGAAATGGAAACGATGCATTCATAAGACGCAATGTAACCTTTTACGCAGACGTAAAGATTTCATTCTTTACCGAACCGCTTCGCGCAAAACGGTCCGTGTGCTGGCAGGCAGAACGCAAGCAGCTGTCGTGCAGGCGACTACACAACAAACTACACCACACCTTGCGGTGCACAGGCGAAACACCACGAACTATCTCGAAGATATGGACACTCTGAATGGTAAATTGTAGAAATCCTTATATTTATTCTTATTGATGCTAATTTCATGTATTTTTCTTATTCTCCATTCTTGTTAAGTCAAAAATATAAAAGCATTCAACAAGATATCGTGTGAAGAGTGTTGCACTGGAGGTTGTTTGGAAAATGAACACTTGCTATTGATTAAGAATGACATGAGGCGGTAAAGTCTCTTCCAAATACGTGGGCTATGGGAATTGTTTGCAGATACCGGAGGCACTTGAGCTCTGAGTCATTCCTAATCTAGTCAGAAGCGCATTTCGACACGTTAATAGGATTTTTATTGTCTTATGAGCAATTTTTACGAATCAATTAAAAATACAAGCGGAAAAACAGGGAAAGAATAAACGCATTTATAGCTTGTCGAAGTGTAACTCATAACGGCTATTAGTTTTCAATCAAAACGTGTTCGAAGAACACTAAATGAAATTCGTGTTTAACATGGTGTATATTTTGACCGGATTATTTATTCGTTGTTTTACTGACAACTTCACTTTCTTGATCAATTTCTACCGAAATGCGCGAACCTAAGTTTGTTGTTTACCTTTCGTCGCACCTGGCGATCAAAATATGTGTAGTTTATAACGGTCAAGACAGATTACTCCATACTATCCTATGACTATACTAGGACCGGGTATTATCACTTAGAAGG